>SKCR01047237.1:0-39179 GCA_019454045.1 Zanthoxylum bungeanum
GTTCATCTACGTTTCCCATCAAACGATTGAAATTTCTTGATACTTTCAAGACTTTCAATATGTGTTCCTTCAGAAACACGTAACTAAGTTATGACAATTCATCAACTAAGTTACGAAATAAAGAAAACTACCTTAAGCAATTATTATTTATTAAAACTACAATACATCCAATGTATCAGTTAAATAAATTGGTGGTCCAATGACAATCATTGATTAAACGAGATCTTAATCACATTCCTGAATACAATAATTCATTAAATGGATAAGGTCGTGTGGTTGTGATCTAGTATCAAACCATCCTTTACCATACGGATTGAGCATCAAATACTTAAGTGATTAATTCATAAAGCACCGTTCTAAATTATTTACTTTTACCGAATAATTTTTCTTTATGTTTATCTCTACGTCAATCACACTACTAGTTATTATAAAATATGTAACAATTGTTTATAAAGAACAAGTGACTATCCAATAGTCGCAAGTTCCGATATCAAATATCAAAACAATCGTTAACCAATATTTCAAATAACTAGACGGGAGATCTGGTATCCATACCTATAGTTGTAGTATTGTGAAAATCGATATTTTTCTATACACAAATATACGCATCTCTTTTCTTAGCTTTACTATTTGCATTCAACTATTCACCACAATTGTAAATAACTGATTAGGCAAATTGTGTCAGACACATTACCTCTAAAGGTAATTAAAGCTCATAAACGTCATTACTAGATAAACAAATACCTAATAGGGCTTTCTAAATGCAGTCAAGAATCTCGAGACATGAACTAATTCAAGTCAATTCTTACTGCATACGAAACTATTGTCTCTAAGGTATTATATCCTAAAGGGGGATATCTATCTAGATTATATATCATGACTTAGAAATAAGTCATTAACCATCTTTATTTTTCAAGAAAATCGGAAAATAGTTCCCGATGGTTTAGACTAATCTAATAATATCCTAGTCTAGTAGTATCTAGAACCTATTCTAGAATAACTGCACCAAGAGTCAAGTCAGATAACATATCAAAATATGTGTGCAGTAAATAAAAGTTTAATTCTATATAAACCATAGAATAAGGAAACAAACAAGCAGCAATTTCCATAATAACATACACTGCCTAAGTTATGGAATATTTTAAACTTAGCAGTGCCTCCACTATTTTTTACGTAATGCCGTAATCTCCAACGGAAAGAAGAGAATTCAATAATTAAATCGAATTCCATAATGGGAAGAGGACCCCAATGATATATTATCGACTCACAGCAGAGCACGGTCTCGCCGACGTAATATTCACAGGTAGAGCAAACTAATTGTCAATCACTCACTAGTGA
This sequence comes from Zanthoxylum bungeanum, assembly GCA_019454045.1. Classification (NCBI taxonomy): domain Eukaryota; kingdom Viridiplantae; phylum Streptophyta; class Magnoliopsida; order Sapindales; family Rutaceae; genus Zanthoxylum; species Zanthoxylum bungeanum. The sequence goes on from SKCR01047237.1 coordinate 1,339, forward strand.
CTCCAAGGTTCCGGTCCTGGCCGTTATCGTTGTCGCTGCGAAGGCAGGCCCACAAGGAGACGTACCAAGTTAAACTCGTCAATGATTAACTCCAGTTACTTGCGTAACCCTGACAGCTAGGGCACGTTCAGGATTCCGCTTTGCGTTGAATTTATCTAGTATCTAATATACATTCGGCATAAATAAATTTCTATCAGCTACATCCTCACAGCAGATGCATGGTCTCAAATGTAGTCAACGAAAAAGATATTTATAAACCGTATTACAAGACGGACCAAGAAACAAGTATTCCAAATACTAGTTACTTTAAAACCTTATTAAGCGGGAGATATTCCATTAAGTGTCATACACCCTAAATCTAATCAAATTAGATTATAACATGCATGTTTAAAGTCAAGAAAACATGATTAAACATTGAATAAAACAAGCTATCATTTTATGGAGGCCTAGAATCAGCTCGCTCTGTATATACCATTTTGTAGGGGTTTTAGGGGCAGAATCCGGTAACGCAAGCGGAAGCGGTGGAAATCGAATTTTCCGATTTCAAAAATTTTTCTCGGATTAATTAAATAAACATATTTATTTAATTATCCAATAATCAAATTATGAAATAAAATTGAAATGAATCATATTCAAGTGAATTTACCGAAATGCCCTTACATTGATATTTTGTCCATTTTAGTCCGAAATTGATCCAATCAATTTTGAATGATTCTAAATCATTTCTAATATGAACTTAGCATGTTCAAAACATCAAAACACCAAAAGCAACCAAATCCTCAAATTTCACTCACTTGGCCGAATGCTCCCAATGGGGTGCCATTTGTGCACTTTGTCATTTCATGCTTCAAAACACATCAAGATGTAATCCAATCAACATGAAACTTTATATGCATCATATAAACATCCAAATACACAACATAAATGAAAAGCCCCAAATTTGGAATTGGTCATGAACCCTAATTTTTCAATTTCTTCAAATTGGATTAATTAGACCAAATTAGTTAAATCAATTACTTTAATCATCTTTCTTCCATCCAATCAAAGTCTCAACACAATGAAACAACTCAAGATCAAATCTAGGTCATCTAAGAGTGGGTCAAAAACTCTAGATTAGCAACATGGTTTCCAAAACCTTAAAAGAAACTTTATAACTACAATAGTCACAACCTTCCTTCATCATACATGCTCAACACTTCCATCAAAACTTCCATCAACAAAAAACACAAGGAATAAAGAAAGAAATAACCTAAGAACAATCATATGTTAAAGCCTAGATCCTAAAGAACATTTTCCTTTCTAATAGCAAGTTGGAAAAACTCACTAAAATCCAGCTTTCTTTGATTTCTTCTTTCTTTCTCACAAGCTTCCTTTGCTTCCATTAATGGAGTTTTTCTTTAAAGTGTATTAGGTTATCAAATGAAAGTGAAATGAAAACTATAAATACTTACTTCATTTAGCCTTGGCCGAATTTGGCCAAGCCAAATGCAAGACTAGTAATTTCATTTCATTTCATCTTTTATCTTTGATCAACTGGGTTTAAATATCTAAAACAACTTTAAAGATATTTATTAAGTCACAAAGGCAACCAAAAAAAATATAACTCTTATATCCTTAAGTGTATTGGCCGAAATGAAAGGAAAATAAAGGAAAAAATATTTTTCATTTTTCAAACAACCATTTGAACACAATATCTTAAGAAGTCAAAATCAATTTGACAACCTTTTCCTTTACTGTATAAGTCAACAATTGCAACTTATATAACTTCCTCACTTTATCATTTGGTGATATATTTATATTTTAATTATATTAATCATTTTTACAATTCACTAATTAAATAATTCATTAACTCCAAATATATCAAATATATGTATTATATTTACTTAAATATCTCAAATACATATATTGATGATATATGTCAAATACCTTTATTGACTATTTATTAATGTGTATTTAATATCATCTAATTAAATACAAATACACATTAATTAGGAAATGACGGTTCGGCCCGTTCGCATGTATTTTTCGTTTAACAATTAAACGATTTATAAATAATCATCATTATTCATAAATGTTGCTCTAGTGCTCTACGAGTATGTTTCATTATGAGACTCTCTTGATTCAGGTATATCCGTCACGAAATCCAATTTCGTGTCCATAATCTATCCACCCGTAGATTATGACGATCACGGATAATCTCGCTGAATCATACAGGTCTAGGTCATTGCATACGTATAATCCCTCCGTCATAGGTATCCAGATAATCCCAGAGATATAGATGTAAACGTCAAATCTCTATAGGTATTATCTCGTCGATGTATCTATTAGCAATCTCTAAATAACACTCGGAACTTACTTCCGATGTATACTGTGGCCACAGATTTAACAGACTGCTAAATATATATGGACTACCTATGCTCTATACACAGAACTGACGGATCCTATCTTGACACACACAGGATATCCTGAGGATCGATCCACACCCAACGAACAGGCAGAGGTCTGATCTAAATAGATCGGTGACGTGACTGCCATCTAAGTGTGGAGGATGTCTCATACATCCACAGTGGTGTTGATGAGTGGTATTTATATCACTATTTCCCACTCATTAACTTAATATTTTGTATAGTTTCTTGAGTTTATGAACGTTTTGATGTGTTTTATTGTTATTTTACAGATAAATTAAAGTTTGGACAGCACTAGAGGCCAATTTGGGGCAAAACCGACAAAAATGCGTCAACAGGGATATTTTAGTCTTTTGCGCGTCGCGACGCTAAAGCCTTGCGCGCCGCGACGCCCAGTGAGCCGAATCTGCTAACATGCGCCTGGTCAACGGTCAACAATTTTAGAAGTTTTGATTTGCTAAAATGCGTCGTGCCACGTGTCACCATGCACATTCCCATCTGCTAACATGCGCCGTGCCACTTGTCATCATCATATGCTGCCGACACTCAGACTTGACACGTGTCGCCTCGTCATCAGCCACATCATCGGTCAACAAGTCAACCTTGCCACGCGTCGTGCCACATCATCAGCCACGTCAGCAGGTCAACCGAGTCAACATGCCACGTCAGCCTCAGCCAATCACAACTTGACACGTGTCGCCACGTGCCGCAATCCTAGCCGACAGTGAACAGTCAGCGCCTTGCCACGTAGTCGCCACGTCGTCGCCGTGTCAATGATGTCATCAATGACGTCATCACAATAATTGAGAATTAGCCGCCTTGACACGTGTCGCGTGAATAGTCAGCCGTCTTGCTACGTGTCGCCTTCTCATCATGCCACGTCGACAAATCCAGCGTCGCGACGCGCGAACAGTGAATTTTTCCCTATAAATTCAGCGCGAATTTCAGATTTTCAATGTACCTATCTCTCTCTTGATTTCTCTCTCTTGAGAGAGTTTCTCTCTCTAGAATTTTTATTTTTTTTAGTTTTTTTTTATTTTTAGTTTTGTAATAATTTTAATTACTTTTTGTAATAATAGTAATTTAATTTTTACTTTTTACTTTTTACAGTTTTTACTATTCACCATGTTGAAGTACTTTCTCAGCTAGGGTGAAAGGTAATTCTTTTATGTTACTATTTAGATTAATCTCCCTTAAAAATAATATATTCACTATTTAAAATATTGACTTAATAAGGGATACCGCTATATTGGTCGGTTGGTAATGTAATTTTAATCTGGTTTAAACCTGACTAATCAAGGATACCGCCAGACTGGTCGGTTGGTAAATTTATTTTGGTTCCGCCTTAATGGCTGGTTGGACTTAATTTGACTTAATCAGGATACCGCCAGACTGGTCGGTTGGTAAATTTAACACAAGTTTATATATTATTTTATGGGAGATATCTAAATTAGTAGTAGTAAAAGTAATTCCTTTTACCTTAGCATTTTATTTTATTTTATTTTACTTTTCAGTATTTTTATTTTATGTATTTTATTTTTATAGTCCTAGTTATGTGTTAGTTAATTAGGGGTTGTGATGACTTTTAATATCACCGGTTTATAAGGGATTATTTTATAGTTGGGTAATTTAAAGGTTTATTTATTAAGTCTTAAGCTTAATGCTTCTTGTTGTCTGATCACCAATAAGATTGATATGGTAAATCTAAAATGAACTAGACATAGGGATTTTAGGTTTCAGCCTTAGACTTAATAGCCCACGATCTTCCTTGAGGATAGATAACCCTTTAATAGATTTCCTTACAGGATAGGAATATACCTGTTGGGCGGGGGTAATCATAATTGGAACTTAGACTTAATGAATCCAGGTAATGTGGTTGACATAGGAATATGGTTCAATTGGGTTATACTGGGTATTTGTAGTTGACCATCGGAAGAGGCTTTACATAATTTAGTGTTCCAGGTTAGTAAACTGATTTATTACACAAACATAAAATAATCACTTCATCTTTTAAATGATATTAAAAGAATTCACAACCTAAGATCTTTGTGTCTTTTATTTTCCTTAGTATTTTCTTTTATCTTTTTATTTATTTATTTATTTAATCTACAATCAACCAAATCAATCAAGCAATCAATTCCATTCTCCCTTTTAATTAGATATTTGTAATTAAATAGATTCAATAATTAATAACAACAGTAGGAATTAAGTCCTCGTGGGATCGATATTTTTATACTACTTGAACGATACGTGCGCTTGCGTTATACGTGTGTGTTTACGCCGGTCAAGTTTTTGGCGCCGTTGCCGGGGACTTATATTTCTTGAGTTATTAATTTTGAAGCTATCTAATTTACTTGTATCTAATTTTCTTTATTTTTATCTGTAATTTTTATTTCTTTCTTTTGATTTCAGGTGACTTAAAAATGGAACATTACTGGGAGATTTAAAGATTACGTGCTTTACAAGAAAGAACACCCCACATCTGGGAGCAACAGTCCAGTTTTCTGAGGCCTGTTGTCCAGCCCAATGATTATCACTGGATGCCAGAACAAGCAATACTACATTTGCTCATCAGAACTCAATGTGGAGATGTGACATTTGTAATGGTGACCACCCAAGCGATTATTGCGAATATAACTACCATCCAGGGTGGCAGAACTATCAAGATCCTTCATGGTATGACGAGCCATCACATTTCACAGAACCACATTTTTCATCTTATCCACCATCTTCCTTCGATCCTTATCAAGAACCAAAACCATCCGAGGAAGATCAGTTGATTCACATGTTCAAAAAACAAGCAGCTCAATTTGATGCACAAGTTCAGAGTAACACAGAATCCATACAGAGAATGACAGATCAGATCAGACAATTAACAGAAACCAGAACTATATACCTCAAGAACCATTCTCAGATGACACTGATGAAGCCTTCGAGTACCAATCATTTCATATGACATTTCAACAGAGGAGGAGGCTGAGCAGTATCAACAACCAGAGGTATCAGTTCAGGAACCCGAACCGGCAAAGTCTCGATTTGATTTCTATTATTCAGATTCTGACGAGGATGAAGCTGAAATATTTGTACCAACTGCATCAAAAATTGAGGATGGAATTCTGTATCCTCAAAACGAAGATCTTGGAGATTCCATTGCACAAATGTTTGAAGAAGATCTACCTGAGCCAATCATTTCACCCAGATCAGAGGATGAAGACCTAAAATCTGACATTTCTTTTCATCCTCAGGTTGACAATTTTGATGCATGTATTTCACAGATGACAGATGAAAAGCTGAATATGGAAATTTTCAAATACATCTGCAGAAGAAAAGGTGGAGCAAAAAAGAAGAGCAAATGGAGGAGCAAATGTCTGACCTTAATAAAGATCCAGAGCATTCAGGAAAAACATCGCTGTGTTGGGGAGTACAAATCAAAGATATCACCCAGAAGCTTGACAGAATGGAATTTCCATTTCAAGTCAAGCACCATACGAGACCTCCTGATTTTCTTTCTTTCTTTACAGGAACTACTGGAACAACACGAGTTAAAAAGGTGGCACGAGCACTGAAGAGACAAAATTCTTTTTGCCACTTTACCGTTGGAAGAGACCATTCAAAAGCAACGCTCACGGGATTGTCCTTAATCGGACATCCAAAACGACATTGAAACCTCCTTAACAGATGAATTTCAGTCACGTCTGGCTGAAGACGAAAAATTTAGCGCTAGCAGGGAGGCAACCCATGCAATTTGTTGTAATTTTTTTTGTGTGAACTTTTTAATTTTGTGTGTTATTTTTGTAGGGAAAGGCACAAACGAAGCATTTTAAGACAGAAGGAATTGTGTTTGGCAAGCAAATATAAGAAACAATTCATTAGCAATGGCTGAATAAGGAATGAAATCTTGAGACGCATTCTAATGAATTTATACCAAACGAGTGGCGTATTGCGTACACAATTCCGTTACCTTAATTATTGCTTTGATTCGCTTTTCTGTTGTAATTATCTTTATTTTCGTAGACAGGATCCAGACTTTTTGACCTTTCACGATTTCTTTTGTTGTTTAGCTAACAAACGTCCTCTGGAAGATACTAGTGCTATTATTACTCACCTTTTTCAGGTACTATAAATTCAGCCCGTCATTGCACTTTTGAAGGCATTCAGAGTTAAAAAAAAAATAATACATAAAAAAATGGAAGCCACTTCAAGAAGACGAGTTTGAAAACATTTGTGTGTTTTGCGGTAGTACTGTTGGTACTAAACCACAATACATAGAAGCAGCACAGGAATTGGGTCGAGTATTAGCTGCAAGGAATATGCACTTAATATATGGCGGAGGCAATCTTGGACTTATGGGGATCGTTTCAAAGGCCGTACAGGAAGGAGGCAGTCATGTTTTGGGAATCATCCCAAAACCCTTGGCAGAGGCAAATCTTATTGAATCATCAAACGGAGAGGAACTGATCGTGCCAGGTATGTCTGAACGTCTGGTAGAAATGATTAACCGTGCTGATGCTTTTATTGCTTTGCCAGGTGGCTTGGGTACATTGGAGGAAATTTTTATTGTGTTCTTGGGCGAACCTGAACATACACCAGAAACCTCTTGGACTACTCAACGTTGATGGATTTTATGATTTTCTTTGTGTGTTTCTTGATGATGCTCGGAGAAATGGGTTCGTTTCAAAACCTATGAAAGAACTCCTCTTCACTGCCAGAATGCTCCGGATCTAATAGACCAACTCATAGCCTATGAACCACAAGTTGACCCTATCATTTCAAAGATAAATTGGTCTGAGGACGATCGTGGTAAGAGGCGTCGAATTAATCTGGATCTTAACCTTTAATTTCCTGTAGATTTCAGCTAACCAGGTAGGTATTATCGTCTAAACTCTCCTTCTACTGTTTAAGACATGGGGACAATGTCTCATTTAGGTTTGGGGGAGGGATTTAGTTGATTAGTACCTTGTTTTTAGTTTGTATGTTGTTTTTATTTTTAGTCCAAAATTTTTCGAAAAATACAAAAAAATTGAAAAATTTTCAAAAATTACAAAAATATTTTTTGTTTTTGTGTTTTGTTTTGACTAAAAAGTGTGAAATTGGTGAGAGGTAGCTGAGTAAGGAATTTTCACTCCTGAGACGTATCTCAAACCATTTTTCAAAACAAGTTAATTTTTGTTTATTTCCTTTTAAATTATTTAATTTGTGAATTCTCCTTAACACTGACTAAAATGGATCTTCATATGTTCAGTTGACAGGTATTATGAACTTACATGGAAACATACGGACATGAGCTAAAATTGAAAAGTTTGTAATATTTCGTGCTATAGTTTAATTGGAGGAAGCATCTCTAAATAGTGATGGAGTAAAAAAAAAAAAAAAAAACGTCCGAGATCCGAGTTATTAAGTCTGTAAGGGTATTTAACACCTAGTGCCCTAAAACCAACTGGTTTGGGAGTCACTGGCCCAAAGCTCGTTACATGGATCGAAGATGCTGCAAAAATATATATATATTTGAAGTCTGAGTAATTAAGTTCGTAGGGGTGTCTTAACACCTGGTGCCCTAAAGCCAACTGGTTTGGGAGCCACCGACCCAAAGCTCGCTACATAGACGGAAGGTATTGTATATAAATAAAAAAATAGAGAAAAAATCAAAGAAAAAAATCAGAAAAAATCAGAAAATTATTCCATTGCTACAAAAAGGTGTGAAATCTGATAGAACTTTAGGACAAAAATATTACTCTCTATCAACTGCACTTATGACTGTTGTGGGCAAAAAATGAGTTGATTAATATTTTGTTGGCTGTGTATATGAAGAATGGTAAAAATAATCGGAGAATTTACTTATTCGGTAATTTAGAAAGAAACAAAACAACTAGTAACTTGGAGTAGAATTTTCACCTGATTAGTCACTAACTTTCTTTATTCTCTTTTCGCTTGTCTTTTTGCTTTTGTGTGCATTAGTTTTAATACTATTTTTACTTTTGTAAAATGTTTGTGGGTATCATTGCTGTAAACCCTCACGAGACTACACTCGTCCACTAGGGACACCTAGGGGTTTAAAGGCTTGTTGCATATGCTAAATGCAACCGTGATCCCTACGAAAATGGCTTAGTTAAATTTTTTTGTTATTTTATTTTGTATTTTGCTCGAGGACTAGCAAAATGTTAGGTTTGGGGGTGTGATGAGTGGTATTTATATCACTATTTCCCACTCATTTAACTTAATATTTTGTATAGTTTCTTGAGTTTTATGAACGTTTTGATGTGTTTTATTGTTATTTTGCAGATAGATAAATAAAGTTTGGACAGCACTGGAGGCAATTTGGGGCAAAACCGGACAAAATGCGTCAACAGGGATATTTTAGTCTTTTCGCGTCGCGACGCTAAAGCCTTGCGCGCCGCGACGCCCAGCGTGAGCCGAATCTGCTAACATGCGCCTGGTCAACGGTCAACCATTTTAGAAGTTTTGACTTTGCTAAAATGCGCCGTGCCACGTGTCACCATCACATCCCTCTGCTAACATGCGCCGTGCCACGTGTCATCATCATATGCTGCCGACACTCAGACTTGACACGTGTCGCCTCGTCATCAGCCACATCATCGGTCAACAAGTCAACCTGCCACGCGTCATGCCAATCATCAGCCAACTCAGCAGGTCAACCGAGTCAACTTGCCACGTCAGCCTCAGCCAATCACAACTTGACACGTGTCGCCACGTGTCGCAATCCTATTATGCCGACAGTGAACAGTCAGCCGCCTTGCCACGTCATCGCCACGTAGTCGCCACGTCGTCACCGTGTCAGCATGACGTCATCAATGACGTCATCACAATAATTGAGAATTAGCCGCCTTGACACGTGTCGCGTGAATAGTCAGCCGCCTTGCTACGTGTCGCCTTCTCATCGTGCCACGTCGACAAATCCAGCGTCGCGACGCTGAGCTCCTTGGCGTCGCGACGCTCCGCGAACAGTGAATTTTTGCCTATAAATTCTGCGCGAATTTCAGATTTCAAGTACCTTTCTCTCTCTTGATTCTCTCTCTAGAGAGAGTTTCTCTCTCTAGAATTTTTTTTTTTTTTAGTTTTTTTTAATTTTTAGTTTTGTAAATAATTTTAATTACATTTGTAATAATAGTAATTTAATTTTTACTTTTACTTTTTACAGTTTTTACTATTCACCATGTTGAAGTAACTTCCTCAGCTAGGGTGAAAGGTAATTCTTTTACTGTTACTATTTAGATTAATCTCCCTTAAAAATAATATATTCACTATTTAAAATTGACTTAATAAGGGATACCGCTATATTGGTCGGTTGGTAATGTAATTTTAATCTGGTTTAAACCTGACTAATCAAGGATACCGCCAGACTGGTCGGTTGGTAAATTTATTTTTGGTTCCGCCTTAATGGCTGGTTGGACTTAATTTGACTTAATCAGGATACCGCCAGACTGGTCGGTTGGTAAATTTACACAAAGTTTATATATTATTTTATGGGAGATATCTAAATTAGTAGTAGTAAAAGTAATTCCTTTTACCTTAGCATTTTATTTTATTTTATTTACTTTTCAGTATTTTTATTTTATGTATTTTATTTTTATAGTCCTAGTTATGTGTTAGTTAATTAGGGGTTGTGATGACTTTTAATATCACCGGTTTATAAGGGATTATTTTATAGTTGGGTAATTTAAAGGTTTATTTATTAAGTCTTAAGCTTAATGCTTCTTGTTGTCTGATCACCAATAAGATTGATATGGTAAATCTAAAATGAACTAGACATAGGGATTTTAGGTTTCAGCCTTAGACTTAATAGCCCACGATCTTCCTTGAGGATAGATAACCCTTTAATAGATTTCCTTACAGGATAGGAATATACCTGTTGGGGGGGGTAGCCATAATTGGAACTTAGACTTAATGAATCCAGGTAATTGGTTGACATAGGAATATGGTTCAATTGGGTTATACTGGGTATTTGTAGTTGACCATCGGAAGAGGCTTTTACATAATTTAGTGTTCCAGGTTAGTAAATGATTTATTACACAAACATAAAATAATCACTTCATCTTTTAAATGATATTAAAAGAATTCACAACCTTAAGAACTTTGTGTCTTTTATTTTCCTTAGTATTTTCTTTTATCTTTTTATTTATTTATTTATTTAATCTACAATCAACCAAATCAATCAAGCAATCAATTCCATTCTCCATTTTAATTAGATATTTGTAATTAAATAGATTCAATAATTAATAACAACAGTAGGAATTAAGTCCTCGTGGGATCGATATTTTTATACTACTTGAACGATACGTGCGCTTGCGTTATACGTGTGTGTTACGCCGGTCAGGTGTCTCACTTTCGAAGGACCACTATGCTACTCAACCCGAGAAGATTCTTATTGACGTTGGTTGGTACCATCAGTTAAGAATCTTCGGTGAGCCGTTCAGTTGTTTATCACTATAAACACCTAACGTCTATACGATCTCCATAGACTCATTGTTCATTGGGATAAACCATCGGACCAGTCTCGATGTACGACATGTACTGGTCTCAACGGATTTGACTAACCGATCCGTGTTAGCAAATCTTGACCAGGAACTTTGTTTGATAATATACCTATAGCAGTGACACTTCCCAATATCAATTACAAACTAACTTTGTAACTGTGTACTGCATTATATATTATCAGGCCTTTGTCTAATATATACATATCACTAAACCACATTTAGTTTCAATCTAATCGTAATCAGATCGAATACGTATATAAGAACAAGAGGTGAAACCATAAATAAGTAATATTATGGAATAAGGGGATGTTCGTATTCATGAATCAGACATAAATACGGTCCGGATTGGCGCTCTGAGCACCAACCCCAACAATTTCTACCACTTGCTCTAGTGCCAATCCACGGTATCATATGCACGTCTCAATGTGCATCGTATGCACATGGTCCTCAAAAGCTCACCCAGTACTTAAGAGATAGGCAACAAAAAACAAGTCCGCTATGACATATTGAGTTGTCAAACAAACTCCATCGTTTCCCTTAGTCAACATCATTCATATTTTGTAGAATCTAGATTATACATAATATGACTCTGATGCTACATCAGCATTGTGCTACAGCTACTGAGTTGTCCAAGTATTTAAGGATCAAATCCAAAATACTATGAAGACAACTGTAAGCACAATCACAATTCAAAAAACTTCTAATTTAAAAGGTCACTATGCAACTTCATAAGTCAATACTTCAAAAGTTGCATTTGATTCCACTAAATAGTAGAATCCTTCGTGACACTCCCACTGCATCCTTTTTGACTCTTTATGACGTAGACTGTCTAACGTCATAATTAGTCTCAAAACTAATATGACCCTAATGGTTGCAGACTATATTCTCCATGAATTAGAAACTCGTTCTTAATATCTCAAAGATCACAAAGAACGTGTTTCAAGATCCATCCTATGGTCTATAGGATGTAAAAATAACTCGTAATAATTATGATTAAATCGACATCATAATCGCACATAATAAAGTATTCACTATGTCATCATCAAATGATACATAATATTGTTTAGACATTCTAATCAATATCTCTTTCGAAAAAGGAATCATCCTTTACGAAAGATGAATACTTTGTATAAGACATACAATAACTGTCGAACAGTTATACTAACTGTCATACAGATAGCCTTGTTATGTCCTTCATTAGATCATATCTAATGTACGACTAATAGGAGTATCTCACAAGTCTCCAAGTTTCATATCATATATAAAACTTTATATCAAATATAACAGAGACAACTCTCACTGTTTTCACGGAGTAAAGAAGACTTAGGTAAATCTTTTACCTTACAAAACATCTCATTATTACTATAATAATGATAATGTCGTAAGATATATAACACTAGAAAGTAATATGTACGCTCCCACTAACCCTTCTAATCACACATGTATTCTCTATACTTTGATAAGATCAGACAATCTGATGATATCAAAAATAGAGAACACATATTTCTGGAAGACTTATCCGAGTCTACAATAGGCTCTGTAAGCTAGCACACTAAACTGCGATCTCAGCAGAACACAAACTCTAGGGCCATTTCAGAATGAACTCTTCAAATAAGGAAATCACAACTGATCTCTTATCTGAATAAGTCATCCAAAAACGTCACTTTGCATCCTTTAGCTAAAATATACAGTTTATTATCAACATTAACCAATATATCTTTAATTGTTCATTTAGTGTGACTAGAGATAAGTTTTCTCAGAATCTACAATAGATTGCTGAGTATAACATTTCTCACTGTCATACTGTAAAGGTCAAACCCTTAATAATCGCACAATGCTTTCGCTGCGAAAACAATTAGCACATTTCATGAACTAATTCATAATGAAAGCTTAATCAAGTTCAAAACTTGATCGTAGTAAGCTATGAACAATCTTGGATCTATGGTTCAATGGTGAACTTCCAGAATCGATATCAATATCGCTTCCATTATAAGTTATAGGATAATTTTTCTTCAGTAAGAGAAAACAACGGAACCATTAAGTATCAAATACTCGTGAATGATTCTGTTATCCTATTGGACTTGTACGGAAGATGTATAAGGGTTGTTTCATCTTATTAATTATGTAGTTCCATTTATAATTTATCATTCTCACATTTGACTTCAATAAGTCAAGTCTTTTCTACAATAGTTAACATCTGATGTTACACACTAAGTAATAAAACGATTTTATTACTTAGAATCGTAGGAAAGATATTCTATTAAATAGAATACAATATTCTATTAAACAGAATAAAACGATAAACTTTTACTTATACTTCCGAGGTGTAAGTAATTTCCATTATATAACTATTATATAAAAGAAACATTCAAATCTTAAACTTTTCAAGATTCGGATTTTTCTACCTATATATCATATATGTAACTGTAGAAATTAATGGAACAATAATTAAAGAGATAAATTAGTGTTACTGGAGTATAACCCCAAGAGTATTGAAACTAATTCGGTAACACTCAATATCAAACGAATCAAATCATATAAGATTCGATTGCTCCCACTACTCAATTCCATCAAGATGGAATCGTGGAAGAACAATATTGAATATGAATCATATTCACTAAATAACCTTAGAACTAATTGCTTTAAATTCATACGTTTGATCGTATCAAAGATCTTTGAACAGTTCAAAGACATGTAATGAATTTTAAGGAACAAGTTTTCAAAATTCTTCAGATTGAATATATTTAACAAGTCAAAAATGTTCAATCTACGTTTCATCAGAACGATTGAAAGTTCTTGATACTTTCAAGACTTTCAATATGTGTTCCTTCATAAACACGTAACTAAGTTATGACAATTCATCAACTAAGTTATGAAATAAAGAAAACTACCTTAAGCAATTATTATTTATAAAACTACATACATCCAATGTATCAGTTAAATAAATTTGGTGGTCCAATGACAATCATTGATTAAACGAGATCTTAATCACTTTCATGAATACAATATTCATTAAATGGATAAGGATGTGTGGTGTGATCTAGTATCAAACCATCCTTTACCATACGAATTGAGCATCAAATACTTAAGTGATTAAATTCATAAAGCACCGTTCTAAATTATTTACTTTACCGAATAATTTTTCTTTAATGTTTATCTCTACGTCAATCACACTACTAGTTATTATAAAATATGTAACAATTGTTTATAAAGAACAAGTGACTATCCAATAGTCGCAAGTTCCGATATCAAATATCAAAAACAATCGTTAACCAATATTTCAAATAACTAGACGGGAGATCTGGTATCCAATACCTATAGTTGTAGTATTGTGAAAATCGATATTTTCTATACACAAATATACGCATCTCTTTCTTTAGCTTTACTATTTGCATTCAACTATTCACAACAATTGTAAATAACTGATTAGCAAATTGTGTCAGACACATTACCTCTAAAGGTAATTAAAGCTCAGAAACGTCATTACTAGATAAACAAATACCTAATAGGGCTTTCTAAATGCAGTCAAGAATCTCGAGACATGAACTAATTCAAGTCAATTCTTACTGCATAAGAAACTATTGTCTCTAAGGTATTATATCCTAAAGGGGATATCTATCTAGATTATATATCATGACTTAGAAACTAAGTCATTAACCATCTTTATTTTTCAAGAAAATCGGAAAATAGTTCCCGTTGGTTTAGACTAATCTAATAATATCCTAGTCTAGTAGTATCTAGAACCTATTCTAGAATAACTGCAACCAAGAGTAAAGTCAGATAACATATCAAAATATGTGTGCAGTAAATAAAAGTTTAATTCTATATAAAAAATAGAATAAGGAAACAAACAAGCAGCAATTTCCATAATAACATACACTGCCTAAGTTATGGAATATTTTAAACTTAGCAGTGCCTCCCACTATTTTTACGTAATGCCGTAATCCCCAACGGAAAGACGAGAATTCAATAATTAAATCGAATTCCATAATGGGAAGAGGACCCCATGAATATATTTCGACTCACAGTAGAGGCACGGTCTCGCCGACGTATATTCATAGGTAGACAACTAATTGTCAATCACTCACTAGTGACTCCAAGGTTCCGGTCCTTGTCGTTTCTCGTTGTCGCTGCGAAGGCAGGCCCACAAGGAGACGTACCAAGGTTAAACTGTCAATGATAAACTCAATTTACTTGCGTAACCCTGACAGCTAGGGCACGTTCAGGATTCCGCTTTCGCTTGAATTTATCTAGTATCTAATATACATTCGGCATAAATAAATTTCTATCAGCTACATCCTCACAGCAGAGGCACGGTCTCGGATGTAGTCAACGAAAAGATATTTATAAACCGTATTGACAAGACGGACCAAGAAACAAGTATTCCAAATACTAGTTACTTTAAAACCTTATTAAGCGGGATATTCCATTAAGTGTCATACACCCTAAATCTAATCAAATTAGATTATAACATGCATGTTTAAAGTCAAGAAAACATGATTAAACATTGAATAAAACAAGCTAATCATTTTATGGAGGCCTAGAATCAGACTCGCTCTGATACCATTTTGTAGGGGTTTTAGGGGCAGAATCCGGTAACGCAGCGGAAGCGGTGGAAAATCGAATTTTCCGATTTCAAAAATTTTTCTCGGATTAATTAAATAAACATATTTATTTAATTATCCAATAATCAAATTATGAAATAAAATTGAAATGAATCATATTCAAGTGAATTTACCGAAATTGCCCTTACATTGGTATTTTGTCCATTTTAGTCCGAAATTGATCTAATCAATTTTGAATGATTCTAAATCATTTCTAAGATGAACTTAGCATGTTCAAAACATCAAAACACCAAAAGCAACCAAATCCCCAAATTTCACTCACTTGGCCGAATGCTCCCAATGGGGTGCCATTTGTGCACTTTGTCATTTCATGATTCAAAACACATCAAGATGTAATCCAATCAACATGAAACTTTATATGAATCATATACACATCCAAATACACAACATAAATGAAAAGCCCCAAATTTGGAATTGGTCATGAACCCTAATTTTTCAATTTCTTCAAATTGGATAAATTAGACCAAATTAGTTAAATCAATTACTTTAATCATCTTTCTTCCATCCAATCAAAGTCTCAACACAATGAAACAACTCAAGATAAAATCTAGGTCATCTAAGAGTGGGTCAACAACTCTAGATTAGCAACATGGTTTCCAAAACCTTAAAAGAAAGCTTATAACTACAATAGTCACAACCTTCCTTCATCATACATGCTCAACACTTCCATCAAAACTTCCATCAACAAAAACACAAGGAATAAAGAAATAAATAACCTAAGAACATCATATGTTAAAGCCTAGATCCTAAAGAACATTTTCCTTTCTAATAGCAAGTTGGAAAAACTCACTAAAATCCAAGCTTTCTTTGATTTCTTCTTTCATTCTCACAAGCTTCCTTTGCTTCCATTAATGGATTTTTTCTTTAAAGTGTATTAGGTATCAAATGAAAGTGAAATGAAAACTATAAATACTTACTTCATTTAGCCTTGGCCGAATTTGGCCAAGCCAAAGCAAGACTAGTAATTTCAATTTCATTTCATCTTTTATCTTTGATCAACTTGGTTAAATATCTAAAACAACTTTAAAGATATTTAATTAAGTCAACAAAGGCAACCAAGAAAAAATATAACTCTTATATCCTTAAGTGTATTGGCCGAAATTAAAGGAAAATAAAGGAAAAAATTTTTTCATTTTCAAACAATTTTGAACAAATATCTTAAGAAGTCAAAATCAATTTGACAACCTTTTCCTTTAATGTATAAGTCAACAATTTGCAACTTATAATCACTTCCTAACTTTATCATTTGGTGATATATTTATATTTTAATTATATTAATCATTTACAATTAAATAATTAAATAATTAATTAAATACAAATATATCAAATATATGTATTATATTTACTTTAATATCTCAAATACATATATTGATGATATATGTCAAATACCTTTATTTGACTATTTATTAATGTGTATTTAATAATATCATATATTAAATACAAATACACATTAATGAGGAAATGACGGTTCGGCCCGTTCGCATGTATTTTTCGTTTAACGATTTAAACGATTTATAAATAATCATCATTATTCATAAATGTTGCTCTAGTGCTCTACGAGTATGTTTCATTATTGAGACTCTCTAGATTCAGGTATATCCGTCACGAAATCCAATTTCGTGTCCATAATCTATCCACCCGTAGATTATGACGATCACGGATAATCTCGCTGAATCATACAGGTCGAGGTCATTGCATACGTATAATCCTTCCGTCACATGTATCCAGATAATCCCAGAGATATAGATGTAAACGTCAAATCTCTATAGGTATTATCTCGTCGACGTATCTATTAGTAATCTCTAAATAATACTCGGAACTTACTTCCGATGTATACTGTGGCCACATATTTAACAGACTGCTCTAAATATATATGGACTACCTATGCTCTGTATATAGAACTGACGGATCTTATCTTGACACACACAGGATATCCTGAGGATCGATCCACACCAACGAACAGGCAGCGGAGGTCTGATCTAAATAGATCGGTGACGTGACTGCCATATAAGTGTGGAGGATGTCTCATACATCCACAGTGGTGTCTCAAGTCGAAGGACCACTATGCTACTCAACCCGAGAAGATTCTTATTGACGTTGGTGTACCATCCATTAAGAATCTTGGTGAGCCGTTCAGTGTTTATCCACTATAAACACCTACACGTCTATACGAGTCTCCATAGACTCATGGTTCATTGGGATAAACCATCGGACCAAGTCTCGATATACGACATGTATTGGTCTCAACGGATTTGACTAACCGACCCGTGTTAGCAAATCTTGACCAGGAACTTTTGTTTGATAATATACATATAGCAGTGACACTTCCCAATGTCAATTACAAACTAACTTTGTAACTGTGTACTGCATTATATATTATCGGGCCTTTGTCTAATATATACATATCACTAAACCACATTTAGTTTCAATCTAATCGTAATCAGATCGAATACGTATATAAGAACAAGAGGTGCAACCATAAATAAGTAATATTATGGAATGAGGGGATGTTCGTATTCATGAATCAGACATAAATACGATCCGGATTGGCGCTCTGAGCACCAATCCCAACAACGATACATTAGATTGCATATGTATATAGTAATATAGTGATCTATTATGTAAGTGATTTTTAGTTAACTGCATGTGAAGCATATTAATGATAGAGATAACATATAGAACGTAAGACAGTTAACGATGAAGGTTTGGTAGAAAGAATAAGATTTATTTGACCGATTTGATGATATTTCAAAATTTTAAAAGAAAGAAAGTTATTATAATTGTCTAATTTTCGATTAGCTCAGAGCATACAGAAAGGTTAAGAAAAGAATCCATGCAGCACAGAATAAGTGTAATGAACTTTAGTTGCTAGTAGTAAAGTAAAACATGATGAGTTACAAGGAGGGTAATAATCAGAAATTAGTTCATGCATGTGTGTTCAGATCAAAAGAGCAGTACTTAGAAGTATGGTATCTAAATGGATAAAAGAATCATACAGTCATATATGTTTCGTAATTTCTGCATGATTACTTACTGAGTCAATATGACTCACATCTTTTCAGTTGCAATTTTGCAGGATAGTAGCTGTAGTTCGGTGAAGACTTTGAAGACGGTGGATCGCCCCAATTGCAGTCAAGAGAGTCCTAGGTCGAGTTATGGGTCCTCACGTCCCTTGTCCTTTTATTGCATTTGTATTCTATATGTATAAGTCATATAATAGCATAGTTTCATTTTGAGTTCTGGCCGGAGGCAAAGTAGTTTATATTTTGTTCTTTGAGTTCAGGCCCGAGGCCTTGATATTTTGTTTCCGGCCTGAGGCCTAGATTGTTGTGTTTCTTGATGTATGTGGATGCTGGCTACAGGCCAGGTTTCATGATGTTATGAATACATCATGCCAAAATTTCGGTAGATTCAGAGGCTTATGGAGATGGGTTTAGCCTGTCTCCTGCCGGTAGCATCCTGGCCTAGGCGGGATGTTACATATTGCTTTGCCATGTGACTAGAGCATAATGGAGGAAAATTTTTTCAGTGCTATCTTAGGCGAACTTGATCATACACCAAAAACCGATTAGATTGTACAACGTTGATAGATTTTATGATTTTCTTTGTGTGTTTCTTGATGATGCCCGGAGAAATGGATTTGTGTCAAAACTTGTAAAAGAACTCCTCTTCACTGCCAGAACTGTCCCAGATTTAATTGACCAAATCTTAGCCTTTAAACCAGAAATTGAACTTATCATTTCAAAGATAAATTGGTCCGAGAACAATCGTGGTAAGAGGCGTCGGATAAATCTAGATCTTAACCTTTAATTTTTATGTAGAATTTCAGCTAACCATGTACTATCTTCTAAACTCTTCTTCTACTATTTAAGACATTGGGGGACAATGTCTTATTTAGGTTTGGGGGAGGGGAATAGTTAATAGTATCTTGTTTTTATTGTTGTTATTTTTATTCCAAAATTTTTCGAAAAATACAAAAAAATTGACAAATTTTACAAAAATTACAATTTTTTTTTTTATGTTTTTAATTTGATTAATGAGGTGAAATTGGTGAGAGATAGCTGTGTAAGGAGTTTCCACTCCTGAGACGTATCTCAAACCTATTTCGGAACCAATTAATTTTTGTTTATTTCCTTTTGAATTATTTAATTTGTGAATTCTCCATTAAACTGACTAAAATGGATCTTCATATGCTCAGTTGACAGATATTATCAACATGCATGGTAACATACGGACATGAGAAGTAATTGACGAGATTGTAATATTCAGTGCTCTAGTTTAATTGGAGGAAGCATCTAAAAAAACGATGGGATAAAAAAAAGAAAAAAGTGAAAAAAACATCTGAGATCCGAGTTATTAAGCCTGTAAGGGTGTCTTAACACCTATTGCCCTAAAGCCAACTGGTTTGGGAGTCATTGGACCAAAGCTTGTTACATGGATAGAAGATGTTGCCAAAAATATATATATATATATATATATATATATAATATATATAATATATATATATATATCTATATATATATATATTTGAAGTCTGAGTAATTAAGTCCGTATAGGTGTCTTAACACCTAGTGCCCTAAAGCCAACTGGTTTGGGAGTCACTGACCCAAAGCTCGCTACATAGATGGAAGTTATTGTATATAATAAAAAAAAACAATCAAGAAAAAAATCAAGAAAAAAATCAGAAAAATCAGAAAATTATTCCATTGCTTAAAAAAGGTGTGAATTCTGATATAACTTTAGGACAAAAATATTACTCTCTTTTCAACTACACTTGTGACTATTGTGGGTAAAATGAATATATTAATATTTTGTTGGCTGTATATATGGAGAATGGTAAAAATAATCAGAGAATTTACTTATTCGGTAATTTAGAAAGAAACAAAACAATTATTGACTTGGATAAGAAGTTTCAACTGTTTAGTCAATAACTTTTTTTTATTCTCTTGTCCATTTGCTTTTGTGTGTATTAGTTTTACTATCTTTTTACTTTTATAAGACGTTTGTGGGTATCGTCGCTGTAAACCCTCACGAGACTACAACTCGTCCACTAGGGACACCTAGGGGTTTAAAAGCTTGTTGCATACGCTAAATGCAACCGTGATCCCTACGAAAGTGGCTTAGTTTAATTTTAATTGTTTTTTTTGCATTTTATTTTGCAGTTTTGATTGAGGACTAGTAAAATTTTAGGTTTGGGGTGTGATGAGCAGAAAATATATCAATATTTACCTCCCATTTTACCAAATATTTTATTTAGTTTCTCAGATTTGATGAACTTTTTGATATGTTTTTATGTGTTTTGTAGATAAATAAAGTATTTTGACTTAATGGAATCAACTCGGGGCTAAAACGATGAAATCCGGAGAAAAAAAATGGCGAAAACTGAAATTTACTATACGTGTCACGAAGTGCAGTCCTAAATTCCAATTTTGCGCAAGTTTGGTATTTTAGCCATAACCTTTTCATCTGATATCTGATTGAGCTGATCAATTTCCAGATTAAAGAAGACATAAATATCTACAACTTTGAAGATTTAAATATTTTCGAATTCCGAAGTTTGGAAGGCTGAAATTGATGAATACTCTAGTGTAGTTTGTGTAATTATTATAGTCATTTTCAAAATATAAAATAAAATCAATAAAATAAAAAAAAGTAAAAATTGTCAAATTTCCACCAAACATGCTTGCATGTTTGGTGGATGATTTGGTGCCATGTTTGGTGCCATGTTTGGTGCCATGTTTGATGCCATGTTTGGTGCCATGTTTGGTGGAGCAATTGGTGGGGAAATTGGTGGAAGCCTTTAGATTTTCCTATAAATACCAAGCTAAACTTTGTAAATTTTCCATGCTTTCTTTGGAGGAATTTCTCCATGTAAACCTAAAGCAAAGTGTCTTGTGTATTACTTTAAGTTTTCTTGTATTTTCTTTTTATCTAATTAATAAAAGTTTGTGTGTTTTCATTTACAACATGAGCAGGTAATCTCATTCTGCTGGGGTGAAAAGGTAAGACTTTTAATATAATAAATTAGATTAATCTCTCTTATTTTAATTAAAATTTGGATTAATTAGTTCCCGCCTATATGGATGGTTTAGGTGACAACCTTATTTACCGCCTATATGGCTGGTTTTACATTAATGGACTTAGTTTCCGCCTATATGGTCGGTTTATGTGCAAACCTTGTTACTGCCTATATGGTTGGGTTATATGATTTTGTTACCGCCTATATGGTCGGTTGGACTTTGGAAAATGATATTACCGCCTATATGGTCGGTTTAAATATAATTAATCGGTAAATATTGACAATAAGGGAGATTTCTAATTTTGAAATTTTAAAAGTGGATCCTCTAACCCCAGCATTTTCTTTTATTGTACTTTTACATTTTTTTTTAATTTGCAGCATTTACTTTATTTAATTTCCAGCATTTACTTTATGTCTTTTATTTTGTTTAAGCTTTTATTAGCCTTAGATAAGTGTCGTAAATAAGTCGTTATCTGGGGTTGTGATGAATTTCAATATTACTGGGTTATAAGGGGTTATTTTATAGTTTGGGTAATATAAAGGTTTACTTATTTAGTCTTAAGCTTAATGCATCTTGTTAACTGGCCACTAATAAGATTTATCTGGTAAACTTAAAATAAACTTGACAAAGGAATTTTATGTTTCAGCCTTAGACTTAATAGTCCACGATCTTCTTTGAGGATAGATAACCCTTTAATAGATTTCTTTACAGGATAGACATATACCTGTCGGTCGGAGGTAGTCACAATTGGAACTTAATCTTAATGAATCTAGGCAATTTGATTGACATAAACATATGGTTTAATTGGGTGACACTGGGTATGTGCAGCTGACCATCGACAAATGCTTTTGCATAGTTTCATGTTCCAAGTTAGTAAACCAATATATTACACAAACATGAAATAACCACTTCATTTTTTTAAAAGATATTGGAAAGATTCACAACCCTAGATAGTTTCGTAATATTGAATTTTTCTAAACCTACTTTCGTTTAATTTTATCTACTTATTTTAAGTTTAAAGTCTCCATCCAAACAAACAACCAATCCATTAGATACTTGTAATAATTTGGCTTCATAAATTAATAGCTTAGGTATTAAGTCTTCGTGGGATCGATACATTTTATACTACTTGAACGATACGTGCGCTTGCGTTATACGCGTGTGATTACACACCGGTCAATGATAACCGCCTATATGGCTGGTTTATGGACAAATAATAACACCATATTTATGGCTAGTTTGACTTAATTGGTTAACACTGATAATTTCTATATTATAATAAAGTGAGATTTCTACATTTGAAATATTAAAGGTGGATCCCCTAACCCCAATATTTTATTTTTATTCTAGGGAAGTGATGAAGCACAATATTCACGAGTTTATAATTATTTTTATTTATATAATGTGTGATACTTTAGCTTGTTTATTTAATCTTAACCTTAATGCTTCTTTTTGCCTGATCGCCAATAAGACTGATGTGGTAAACTTAAAATGAACTTGGAAAAGGGATTTTAGGTTGCAGCTTTAGATTCAATAGCTCACGATCTCAACTTAGAGATTTCCTTCCAGGATAGAAGCATTATAAGAGGAGGCATACTTTAGGGAGAGGGGAATAAGATCGGAGTGGAAGGAGAGAGGAGATAGCAAGGGGAAAGAGGATCACCGGAGTAGACGGAGATCACGGAAATGGGAAGAAGAACACTCGGATAATGAAATCTGTAATCGTTGCCAACGCCGTGCCAACTAGGGTGTTATGGGAAGAAGACGAAGGCGGACAAAAATCCTAAAATCATCCAGCAACAGCCCGTGTTTCGAGAAGAGTGATATGGACGGTGCCCAAATGAGAGGCACGAGGTTCCAAGTTATGGAAGGTAACACGCTCATGGTGGAGGGCATGAGGAGACCCTTGGACACAAGCATAACAACTCCGAGAGCCAAATGAGGAGTTGGTTTTAGAAAGAGCTGAAAAAGTAGGAGGAAAATATGAAAGGAGGGAAGCGAAACGACCAAGATGTGGAGACATCATCCCATTTCTTGAAAGAAGTGTTTGTAGGGGTTTTATACGGATTTACATTGTTGACGCAACGGAACACGGAAAATTATTTTTCCGATTTCAAAATTTTTTCTTAGAACAAATTAATAAATTTATTTATTTACTTAACCAATACTTGAAATCTAAAATTTTAACCCAATAATCGTATTTCTTATAATTACTGAATTACCCCAAAGTTTGTAAATTAATTATTTTGGTCCTTAAATTGTCAAATACATATTTAATTGATTCCAAATCAATCCCAAAATAATTTATACATGTCAAATACATGAAATTATAATTTGCAACACAAAACCCAAACTTTTTAGTAATTGCCGAGACCAGCCCAGAAATATTATTAATTACAATTTGGTCCAATTTGTTCAAAACACATCAAGATCAAATCTAATTAATCCAAATTTAAAATACATCAAATATACATCAAATTGCATTACATATATGAAAAGCCCCAAAATTGGATTAGGTTTAAAACCATAATTTCACAAATTACTCCAATTACACAATTTACATTAAATTGAATTAACTCAACACTTTAATCATTCAATTACCACATCAATCAAGTCTCACCATCATGAAATTACTAAAGAAAAATTCTAGGTTAATTATGAATGGCTAAGCAACTCTAGAATGACAACTTTAATTTCTAATTAATCTATTAAGCTTAATTACACTAATAAGCTTATAAATTAATCATACATGCTAACACCCTCAAACAATCTTCCAAAAAATTTGATTACAAACTAAAAGAGTAGAGACATAATCTAAACAACACAATTTGAAGTTCAGAATAAAAGAAACAATTTATATGTAGAAGAAAATGTGAAATTACTTACAAAAATTCCAAATTTTGGCTTTGTATTTCTTTTCTTTCTTCAACTTTCTCTCAACTCACTTTGTAATTTTTTGTTAAACTTGTCTAAGTGAGAAAATGAAAATAAAATAATTTTGTTATACAAAATCCCACTTGACCAAATTTTCAAAGAAAAAATAAATATCAAGTATTTAAATTTTGTTTGATTTTCATTAGTCCACATTTTACAATATTAAAGTTAACATTATATCTTTAATAAAGTGAACAAAAATGTGTTCCAATGAAACCATGCCATCACCAACTTTAATAAAGCTACAATCATTACAAAAGATATTTACTTTATTAATTAATTTAATTATTTAACAATTGAATAATTAAATAATAAATATAAATATCTTAAATATATGTATTATATTTACAATAAATATCTAAAATACATCAATTAATGATATATATCAAATATCACAATTTGATATTTTATTAATGTGGATTTAATAAAGTCAAGTATTAAATATAAATACACATTCATTTGGAAATGACCGTTAGGTCCTGTTTGCATGTATTTTTCGTTTAACCATTAAACGAGTTATAAATAATCAATATTATTCATAACAGTTTCCCTAGTGCTCTACGAGTATATCTCATTAGTGAGACTCTTTAGATTCAGACATATCCGTCATGAAATCAAATTTCATGTCCATAATTTACCCACCCGTAAATTATGACGAACACGGATAAACTCGCTGAATCATACGGGTCGAGGTCACTGCATACGTATAATCCCTCCGTCACAGGTATCCAGATTAATCTAGAGATATAGATACAAACGTCAAATCTATATGGATGTAATCACATTGATGTTTCTATTAGCAATCCCTTAATAACACTTATAATTGATTTCTACAGTGTACCACAGGCCCATGGATTTAACAGATTGCTAATTCCATGTTGAATACCTATGCTCTGTACAAAGAGCTGACAAATCCTATCTTGATACACACAGGATATCCTGAGCATCAGTTCACACCCAACAAACAGGCGGAGGTCTGATCTAAATAGATCGACGACGTGACTGCCATCTAAGTGTGGAGGATAACTCATATATCCATAGTGGTATCTCAAGTCAAAGAATCAATATGCTCACTAAACCCGAGAAGATTCTTATTGACGTTGGTGTATCATCCATTAAGAATCTTCGGTGAGTTGTTCAGTGTCTATCCGCTATAAACACCTACACGTCTATACAAGTCTCCAAGACTCATGGTTCATTGAGAAACCATCGAATCCAAGATTCCAATATAACTGACCAAGTAGTGTAAACCTTGATCGGGAACATTCTAAGAATGACAACGTCGTGATACAACTCAATGTCAGTTGCGACGCTTTTGCAACAGTATCATAACTAATCATTCTAAGATCAGTTACGTCTTTACCATATATAAAAGAAGAAGTTATATAAAAGAAAATGTTCATTTTATTCATAATAAAATGTTACATAAGTATTTACAAGGAAATACATAATAAAATTGGCGCTCAGAGCACCAACCCTAACAAAATCTCCCACTTTCTCTAGTGCCAATATCGATTGTATCAAATACCCATCGACTCCGCATGTTTATCAAATTACATCGGAGGTATGAACTTTGTAAGCGGGTCTGCTACATTATCTCACTCGGTATCTTGCACACGATAATATCCCCTCGCGACATAATCTCTTGAATGATGTGGTACTTTCGTTCCACATGCTTCGACTTCTGATGCGCCCTTGGTTCTTTTGCTTGCGCATTGGCTCCAGTATTATCACAATATAACAGAATCAGATTCTCGATACTTGGTACTTGATGAATACTAAAAATGGCATATTTATTAGACGATAAGTTAATCATTTTACACATATAGTTTCACTAATCCCCTTAAATTGACACATTTATGAAATAATATTTTAAAGTTATACTTTGAGTGCTTTTACTGTGTTATTTTATGTTTTTTTCAGAAAAATACTGCTCGGAAGCTCGACAGGACAAACCAGACTTGAAAAGGGCAAAAAACGGAAATTCTCCAGTCATGTCGCGACACGTGTCCTACAACGTGGCTTCACCATTCTCTGACACGAGTCCTAAAATGTGGCTTCGCCATTCTCTGACATGTGTCACCCAACGTGGCTTCACCATTCTATGACACGTGTCCACAACATGCATTCGCTGGTCTGGGTGGCCAAGTTGCCTATAAATAGGAGCGTCCGGCATTAGAAATTTTCATACTTTCTTTCCTGATTCATCTGTAATTCTTGGAGAGAGAGTGTCTTGTTTGTTTATTTACTTAAAGCTTTTTGTAATGTCTTATTCTTTCAATAATTAAAGTACGAATATATTTTATTACAAAATGAGTAGCTAATTTCTTTTCTGTTGGGGTAAGGGTGAAGCTTTTATAATGAGAACATAGATTAAACTCGCTTTTATTATAATAAATAAATTGAAATCTAATGATTAAAACTTGATCTAAATCTAGATTAATTATTGACAATCTTTCTACCGCATTTATGGCTGGTTTTATCTTTTTACCGCCTTTATGGCTGGTTTTATCTTTCTACCGTCTTTATGGCTGGTTTTATCTTTCTACCGCCTTCATGGCCGATTGTATCTTTCTACCACCTTTATGGCCGGTTTTATCTTTCCACCGCCTATATGGCTAGTTTTATACGATTTTGGCATTAGAAATCTCTTCTCTGTGGATCGACCCCGGACTCACTGGGTTATTTTATTACTCCGACACTTTTATACTTGGGAGTAAAAGAGCACTTTTTGAGCGTGTCAAGTTTTTGGCGCCGTTGCCGGGGAAGTATTATTTAGTAGATAGAATAGTCATTAATTTCTTCTTTTTCTACTTTTCTTTTCTTTATTTTTATTTTTATTTCGTATTTTTTTTTTATTATTTTCTGCATCTGTATTTCATTTATTTGTTCTTTTAATTTTTATTTTGTTAGTTTAATTTATTTTTATGTTTTGTATTTGGAATTTCATATTTTTGCATATAGTTTGTTTTTAAGGTGCATGAAACACAGGTCCCGAACATCTAGTGGCAGATTAAAAAGAGTGTCTTCATCACATTCATTGTTTGTCAGAATGGATGAAAACCAAATTGAAAATCCACCTGCTCGAGTTGAAAACCCAGTTAACCAGGAAGAAAATGAGTCTCAACATTGAGATCCTAATCACCTTAAAACACTCAGACAATTCATGAATCCCACTAGGTCAGGATCACCATCTTGCATTGTTTTTCCGCCAGAAGCAGCACGCTTCAATTTTAACTCAAGTGTCACAAATATTTTACCCACATTCCACGGTCTAGAATCAGAAAACCCTTATAGCACCTAATAGAGTTCGAAGAATTATGTAACACTTGCACAGACCAAAATTGTAGCATGAATATAATTCGGTTAAAGTTTTTTCCCTTTTCTTTAAATGATAAAGCTAAAATTTAGCTACAAAACCTTAGGTCATGATCTATTAAAACATGGGATGATTTACAAGAGCAGTTTCTTAAAAAGGTCTTTCCCCCTCATAGGACAAATTCCTTTAAGAGAAGAATCACAACATTCACACAAGAGTCTGGGGAAATACTTTACCAATGTTGGGAGAGGTATAAAGAAATGTTAAATATTTGTCCACATCACGGGTTTGAGACATGGAGGTTGGTTGCCCGATTCTACAAGGGTTTAACACCCCAAGGTAAACAAGTAGTGGATGTAATGGTGAGTTTAGGGACAAAAATCCCGAGGATGCACTAGATTACCTAGAGCATATAGCAGAGAATACATAATAATGGGATACAATTGGTACATATGAGTCATCTGTTAAACCACAATCATCTGGTAGATGTATGTTTAACCTTAGGGAAGACCATGAACTTGCTGCCAAGTATGTATTTTTGTCTAAAAAATTGAGGCTTTAGAAACAGGGAAGAGGGATCATGTCAAGTCAGTTCAGGAAATCATATGTCAAATTTGTAGTTCAAATGAACATGTCACAGAAGTTTGCCCGTCCTTACCAGCCCTGAAAGAATGTCTCCATGACTAGGTCAGTTCCATAAACACATTCAATAGACCAAATCCAAACCCATACTCACAAATCTATAATCCTGGTTGGAGAAACCATCCAAACTTCAATTGGAGGAATGATAACCAAGCACAACCTTCACACCAACCTCCCCAGTTTCACAAGAATTTCCAAAATTCCCATAATTATGCACCATATATCCCACCACCTAGGAAAACCATTGAAGATAACTTGAGTGCATTCATGGAAAAACAAGAAACCATCAATAACCAAAATGCACAAATGATAAATGATTTGAAGGAAACTTTTGATAAAATCACATCTGTTTTGGCCATTAAAGAAAAAGGTAAGTTTCCTGCACAGCCTCAGTCAAATTCCAAGAGTAATCAAAACCCTCACGAGGGTAGTTCTGGAAGTCAATACTTAGACCAAGTCAAATCTATTATTACTCTTTGTAGTGGTAAGATCATAGACAGACCTATTCTTGAACCTCGTGAAACTGAGGAAAAATCATAATCAGAGGGTAAGGAATGGGTTGATGAGCCATTACCCATCGTTGATAATAATAGTTTTTCTCATGCAACTCCATTTCCTCAGGCATTAAGAACAAAGAAATTGAACCATTCCCCAGAGATTTATGAAATATTCAAACAGCTAAAGGTCAATATCCCTTTGTTAGATGCCATCCAACAGATAGCATCTTATGCCAAATTTCTGAAAGATCTGTGCACCGTTAAAAGAAAACACCAGGTAAGAAAGAAAACTTTTCTAGCTGAACATGTAAGTTCCATTCTCTCAACCAATAATGCATTAAAATACAAACACCCTGTTTGTCCAACTATTTCTTGTATTATTGGAAATCAAAACATTGAACATGCTTTGCTTGATCTTAAGCTAGTGTAAATTTACTGCCATTTTCGGTTTACCAACAACTTAATATCGGTGAGATGAAACCAACCTCAACTATCATTTTACTTGCCGATAGATCAGTTAAGGTACCAAAAGGAATTGTGGAAGATATGTTATTGCAAATCGATAAATTCATATATCATGTGGATTTTATTATTTTAGAAACACAACATGTGGCAGACAGTTATAAGCCAATCCCTGTAATACTTGGTCTGCCATTTTTAGCGACAGCTAACGTTTTAATAAATTACAAGAATGGAATCATGAATCTTTCTTTTGGCAACATGGCATTAGAGCTAAATATTTTTAACATGTGTAAACAGCCATATGATGAAGATAATTAAAATAAAAGTGCAGAATCAATTGAACCTATTATGGATGAGCATATTCAGGGGAATTAATCTGATCCCATGAATTTTTTTACTGCTAATTATGTTGAGTCAAGTGCGCAAACAGATTCAGATATTACTAATGATTTTCTACTTGACTCTATTCAGGTATTGGAAGACGATGGAAAGATTAAAAATTTGGAAGAACTGGAAACAATGGATGAAGAAAAACATGAAGAATCACCCAATTTGGAGTTAAAAGCTTTTCCAGAAGGACTGAAATATGCATTTCTAGAAGATAATAAACTTACCATGTGGTAATTTCTTCTTCTCTCACAAGCGATCAAGAAGGTAAACTTTTAAATGTGTTGATAGAACATAAATTGGCAATTGGATGGACTTTAAAAGACATAAAATGTATTAATCCATTAATCTGCACACACCGAATACATCTAGAAGATAATGCTAGGACATATCGTCAACCCCAAAGAAGATTAAACCCTCACATGAAAGAAGTAGTAAGAATTGAGGTCCTTAAACTTCTTGATGCATGCATTATCTATCCTATTTTTGATAGTAAGTGGGTAAGTCCTACACAGGTTATACCTAAAAAGTCTGAAATCACTGTTTTAAAAAATGATAAATGGGAATTAATCCTAACTCGCATTTCATCTAGTTGGCGTATGTGCATTGATTATAGAAAATTAAATGACGCAACTAGAAAAGATCATTTCTCTTTGCCATTTCTTGACCAAATTTTAGAAAGAGTAACTGGACACCCATACTATTATTTTCTTGATGGTTACTCGGGTTATTATCAGATTCCCATTGCTTTAGAAGACCAGGAAAAGACCACATTCACATGCCCCTTTGGAAAATTTGCATTTAGGATAATGCCTTTTGGACTTTGTAATGCACCTATAACATTCCAACGATGCATGTTGAGCATATTTAGTGACATAGTTGAACACTGTTTAGAGGTCTTTATGGATGATATAATTGTCTTTGGAAATTCATTTGATAATTGTTTGACTAATCTGGAAAATGTTTTGAAAATATGCGAAGAAAAATGACTTGTGTTAAATTGGGAAAAATATCATTTCATGACTGATTCAGGAATTATTTTAGGACACGTTGTGTCTTCTAATGTTATTGAGGTTGAAAAAGCAAAAATAGAGGTCATTTCTAAATTATCATCACCAAAAATAGTCAGGACATTCGTTCTTTTTAGGACATGCATGATTTTATAGGAGGTTTATTAAAGACTCTAATACCATATCCAGACCCTTACATAACCTCCTATTAAAAGATACAACATTTGAATGGACAGAAGAATGTCAAAAATCATTCAAAAAAAATTATCAGTCTTTTGACTTCTGCTCCTATTATGCAATCCCCTGATTGGTCATTGCCTTTTGAGCTAATGTGTGATGCTAGTGATTATGTAGTTGGTGCAGTTCTAGGGCAGAGAAATGACGGTAAGCCGCATGTAATATATTACGCTAGTAGAACATTAAATAGTGCACAAATGAATTACACTACCATAGAAAAATAACTACTTGATGTAATATTTACATTGGATAAATTTCGATCATATTTAATTGGTTCTTCGACTGTTGTTTACTTTGATCATGCTGCTATTAGATATTTGATGTCTAAACAGGATGCCAAGCCAAGATTAATACGGTGGATTTTGTTGCTTTAAGAATTCAATCTCACAGTCAAAGACAAAAATGGGAAGAGAACGTGGTTGCAGATCACTTATCGAGACTCACAAACGAGTCACTAATCGATACCACTCCCATCAATGATTATTTCCCCGATGAATTTTTATTTTCGGTAAACTTAATGCCTTGGTATACTAATATTGTCAATTTTCTTGCAACAATAAAGATACCCCCAGACTAGAGCCAACAAGATAAGAGGAAATTTTTTACCGAAGTCAAAAGATTCTACTGAGATGATCCTTATCTGTTTAAAAGTTGGCCTGATCAGATTTTCAGACGATGCATACCTGACTGTGAGATAAATGGTGTTATTCAGTTCTGTCATTCAAAAGCATGTGGAGGTCATTTCTCATCTAAGAAAACTGCTGCAAACATCTTGCAGTATGGATTTTATTGGCCCATAATTTTTAAAGATACATACACTTTTCTGTAAAAATTGTGAAATTTGTCAAAAGTTGGGATCTATTTCAAAAAGAAACATGATGCTTTTAAATCACATCTTTGTCATCGAAATCTTTGATTGTTGGGGGATAGATTTCATGGGCTCATTTCCACCATCATTTGGATTTTTATATATTTTAGTTGCAGTCGACTATGTTTCAAAATGGGTCAAGGTAATTCCTTGTTGGACCAATGATCACACAACTGTGATCAAATTTTTAAAAGAAAACTTGTTGAGACGATTTGGAATTCCTCGGGCCATCATAAGTGATGGAGGTAAACACTTTTGTAATAGACCCTTTGAATCCTTAATGAAAAAGTATGGAGTCACACACAAAGTTTCCACCTTTTATCACCCCAGCCAAACGGACAAGTAGAATTAGCAAATAGGGAAATTAAACAAATTATAGAAAAAACGGTTAACCCAAATCAAAAAGATTGGTCTCTTCGACTAACAGATGCACTCTGGGCATATCGAACAGCTTTCAAAACATCCTTGGGTATGTCTCTCTATCATCTAGTTTATGGAAAACCTTGTCATTTGCCTGTAGAACTTGAGCATAAAGCATTTTGGGCTATTAAAGCATTTAATTTAAACCTTGAAAATACTGGTCATGAACGTAAATTGCAACTAAATGAACTTGAAAAATTAAGGAATGATTCATATGAGAATATGAAAATTCTTAAAGGTAAAACTAAATATTTGAGGTTGGTCAAAAGGTTTTGCTTTGTAATTCTCGTCTTCATTTATTTCCTGGAAAGTTAAAATCCAAATGGAGTGGCCCATTTATTATGAAACACGTTTACCCATACGGGGCTATTAACATTGAGAATCCTAGGGATGGTGATGTATTTAATGTAAATGGACAGCGTTTGAAACCTTTTTAGAGTACTCAAAATTTCAAGAACTTTTTTCCTATCAGACCGAGTATACCTTGATTGATGTAGTTTCTTTCATGTTCTGTTTAATAATTCTGTAATTTCCATTTTTCTTAGTTTTGCAGCATTCTTGTTCTTTTATTTTATCTCACACCCCAGTAAAGTAGTGAATAATGGTACTCCGTGACTCAAGTCAGTTATTTCAGTTTCCTAAAAATACTGATACCCTACAAACCAAGGCATGGAAGAAACTCTCGCAACCCTCCATAAATATTTTCCTGCACTTCCCTGAAATGCTCTGATTAAAATTACAAAGCCCGCACAGAAAGAATGAGAATTTTTATGATTCATGGTATTCCTAGTGATATTAGTTGGGTAATCGAAGCAAGGGTTCGTTTGGCAGGTGAGTCACATGACTCCTTCATTCCTTACATGCATGGTTCATGGAAAAACACCTATTCTAAAAAACGAAGAGCTAAACAAATGGGTGTTTGTTATAAGTGTGCACGATGTACGTGCAACACTCGTTGTCATTTTGATGATATATCATTGACTCTTGAGACGCATCCTAGTGGATATGTTCATCGTGAAATTCTCAGATTACACACATAATTTCATAAAGAAAGACAACTATACTGTTTCGGGAATCTGACTTTAAAAGACCATGTTTGCCAATTTATAAGAAAATTGGATGAGAAGCCTATCCCCGACCTATAGAGGGCGTTCAAGCCGTTACTGGACGTAAAACCAGAGGAAGATGTGAGCCACAATCACAACTACCAGTACACATTATTGCATTGATTTCCTTTACTTTAAATTACTGTTTTCCTTTACTTTTTACCGACAGTACCTAACCTTTTTGTTCACAATCTATTTTTCTGATAGTTGTCATTTTGCAGTTATTAATGCATTTCTCACTCACCCTTTTCAGGATCTAAAAATTCAGCTCGTCATCTCCCTTTCCTCAACACATCTAGCTAAGAGAGGTAGCACAAATGGAGACAACTTCAAAACGATGATTCACTAATATCTGTGTATTTTGTGGAACTAGCTCCGGAACTAAACCAGAATTTGTTGAGGGAGCAAGAGAATTGGGTAGAGTTATGGCAAACAGAAATATTCACTTAGTATATGGCGGTGGCAATCTTGGATTGATGGGTTGTATTTCAAAAGCTGTACAAGAAGGTGGAAGTCAAGTTTTAGGAATCATCCCAAAACCTTTTACAGAAAGCCACATCATCGGAAAATCAAATGGAGAAGAATGTATTGTCTCAGGTATGTCTGAAATACTAACTGAAATGATCAATCATGCTGATGTTTTCATTGCTTTACAAGTGGGCTCAGAACGTTGGAAGAAATATTCACTGTGCGTCATGGGCAAACTTGAATATTCACCAAAAACCTATTGGGCTGTTTAATGTTAATGGATTTTTCGATTTTCTTTTTGTATTTCTTGAAGATGCCAAAAGAAATGGGTTTATTTCAAAACCGGTAAGAGATATCTTCCTAACTGCATGAATAACTGATCATTTAATTGACCAACTCTTAGCTTATGAACCAAAAATCGACCATATTCTTTCCAAGTTGAACTGGTCTGGTAATGATCGTGGCAAAAAGCGCAAAGTAAACCTGGACCTTAATCTGTAATCTTTAGTTATAACTGTCAATTCCATAATAACCAGGTGATATATTCTAAACTCTTTCTTTTTTTCTTTAAACATTGGGGATAATGTCTCGTTTTAGTTGGGGGGAGAGGATAGTTTACGAAATAAATAATTTTCATGTTTATATCTGTTTCATTGATGTTAGTTTTTACTGTGTTGTTATTTTGTGTGTAAACATATATATCCATATATATATACACATAAAGTAACAACAAATTGTTTTCTAAACCAAGTGGAATTATTGTTAAGAGGTGGCTGTGTAAGGAGTTTTCACTCCGGAGACGCATCTGAATATAATTCGTAACAAGTTATTTATTGTTCATTTCTTTTTGAATCATTTAAATTTGTGAATTCTCTATAACATTGATTAAATTTGATCTTTATATGCTCGTCTGGCAGATATTATCAACAACATGGTAACATATGACCATGGATGGTAAGTGAAAATTCTGTAATATTCAATTCTCTAATTTATTGGAGGTAACACCTAAAAGCAATGAAATTTTTATTATTATGCAAAAAAAGAGAAAAAAGAAAAAGAAAAAAAAAGATTGAATAAAGTTCATTTCGTAGCCTTTTTAACCCGAGCAATTAAGTCCGAATGGGTGTTTTAACACTTAGTACCCTAAGGCCAACTGGTCTGGGAATTACTGGCCCAAAGCTCGTTAAAAGGGTTAAAAAGAAAGCTCAAGGGAATCAGACACTGTTGATATGAGATCCGAGCAATTAAGCCCGTAGTTGTGTCTTAACACCTAGTGCCCTAAAACCAACTGGTTTTGGAGTCATTGGTCCAAAGTTCGATACATGGATTGAAGATATATTTTAGACATTGTTTATCTGAGATCCGAGAAATTAAGCTCGTAAGGGCATCTTAACACCTAGTGCCCTAAAACCAACTGGTTTGGCAGTCACTGGTCCAAAGTTCGATACATGGATTGGAGACATATTTATAAATAAACTTTCACTGTAAAAAAATGTGTAAACTCTAATATAATTTTAGAACAAAAATATTACTCTCTTTTTAACAAGTACTTGTGATATTGTGGGCACAATATATTGATTAATACCTTGTTTTATGAGTATATGGAAGAATGGTAAAAAAGTATAGGAGAAGCCATTTATTTGATCATTCAGAAAGAAAGAAAATAATTATTGACTTAGATAAGAATTTTTCTTTTAGATTCCGCTTGAATTACTAGGGACCAGTATTAAGCTGGTTGGGGGTGTGATGAATACTAAAAAGTGCATATTTATTAGATGATAAGTTAATCATTTTACACTTATAGATTCACAAATCCCCTTAAATTGACACATTTGTGAAATAATATTTTAAAATTATGCTTTGAGTATTTTTACTGTGTTATTTTATGTTTTTGTCAAGAAAAATACTGCTCGGAAGCTCGACAGGACAAACCAGACTTGAAAAGGGAAAAAAATGGAAATTCTCTAGTCACATCGCGACACGTGTCCTATAATGTGGCTTCACCATTCACTGACACGTGTCCTACAACGTGGCTTCGCCATTCTCTGACACGTGTCCTACAACGTGGCTTCATCATTCTCTGAAATGTGTCCCCAACGTGGCTTCACCATTCTCTGACACTTGTCCACAATATGCATTCGCTGGTCTGGGTGGCCAAGTTGCCTATAAATAGGAGCGTCCGACATTAGAAATTTTCATACTTTCTTTCCTGATTCCTCTGTAATTCTTGGAGAGAGAGTGTCTTGTTTGTTTATTTACTTAAAGCTTTTTGTAATATCTTTTTCTTTCAATAATAAAATTATGAATATGTTTTATTACAAAATGAGTAGCTAATTTCTTTTCTGCTGGGATAAGGGTGAAGCTTTTATAATGAGAACATAGATTAAAATCGCTTTTATTATAATAAATAAATTGAAATCTAATGATCAAAACTTGATTTATATCTAGATTAATTATTGATAATTTTTCTACCGCCTTTATGGCTGGTTTTATCTTTCTACCATCTTTATGGCTGGTTTTATCTTCATACCGTCTTTATGGTTGGTTTTATCTTTCTACCGCCTTTATGGCCGGTTTTATCTTTCTACCGCTTTTATGGCCGGTTTTATCTTTCCACCACCTATATGGCTGGTTTTATACGATTTTGGCATAATTAAGTACTTTGGTAGGACTTGTTATAGACAAACGGTATCACCGCCTTTATGGCTAGTTTTATGTTTTTGACATGCTTAGTACCTTGGTAGGACTAATTATTGACATAAATGACTACCGCTTTTATGATTGGTTTTTTTTTTTTGGCATAATTAATTCCTGTAATAAATTAAGTGGGTAAAAATGACAATTTATAAATTATGATAAAGCGAGATTTCTAAATGTTTAAAAGACTAAAAGTGGATCCCTTAACTCCAGCATTTCATTAGATTATTGTATTCCAACCTAAAATCCTCCAACTACTTCAACAAAGTAAAATTTTCATTCCCGCACTGTTCATTATTCTATTTTGCTAAATCTCTTCTCTGTGGATCGACCCAAACTCACCGAGTTATTTTATTACTTCGACACTCTTATACTTGGGAGTAAAATACCACTTTTCGAGAGTACTACTCCCAATTCTATGATAAAGTTCCTAACCCATACAACTACCTTTGCAGCTTTATAAGCTGCAATATATTCCACCTCGGTTGTAGAATTAGCTGTCGACCCCTATTTGGAACTCTTTTAACAAATTGCACCTCCGTTAAGGGTAAACACGAATCCCGATGTAGACTTTCTATCATCAGAATCTGATTGGAAATCGAAATCCGTATAACCATTGACTTGCAGTTCGTTTCCTCTATAGATATTAAACTTATCCTTAGTACCT
Organism: Zanthoxylum bungeanum; assembly: GCA_019454045.1. Taxonomy (NCBI): domain Eukaryota; kingdom Viridiplantae; phylum Streptophyta; class Magnoliopsida; order Sapindales; family Rutaceae; genus Zanthoxylum; species Zanthoxylum bungeanum. The sequence continues at coordinate 38,595 of SKCR01047237.1, forward strand.
TTAAGATACTTGAGGATATGTTTAATGACCATCCAATGGTCATTTCCTGGATTAGAATGATATATGTTTGTCACATTAACTGCGAAGCTGATATTAGGCCTCGTACATAATATGGCATGCATGATGCTACCCCAATACGAAGTATAAGGTTGATTAGACATTCTAATCTTCTCATCTTCTATTTGCGGACACTTTTTCTTCGAAAGATGTAAGCATGTCTGAACGGTATGTTTGCTGTCCAACAAACCTAAACTTCTGCTCTCGAGGCAAAAACTTATTTTGCTGAGCCATCCTGACATATGCAGACACCCCCAAATCTTAATATAACTAAGATTTGGTTTCCTACCAGTTAATATCTCATACGGAGTCATGGGAACAGCCTTAGAAAGAATCTTATTCAGGAGATAAGCGGCAGTTAAAATAGCATAACCCCACAAGTAATAGGGTAAATCTGTATAACTCAACATCGATCGGACCATATCCAATAAAGTCTAATTTCTCCTCTCTAACACTCCACTATGTTGCAGAGTGCCTGGAGGAGTACATTGAGCGAGAATCTCATTCTCCTTTAAATAATCAGTGAAC
>SKCR01047238.1:0-30954 GCA_019454045.1 Zanthoxylum bungeanum
TTCCTTTTCTTCTTCTTCTTTGCAGATTTAGAAGATTCGGAAACATTTGCCTCGGTATTGGACCTATGAGGATCATTCATAACGAACTCATAACTGGTGAGCTCATTTAGCAGTTCAGTCAATGTAAAAGTCAACTTATTCATAGAATAGTTGCTTTTAAACTGCAGGAAACTCTTCGGAAGGGTTTCCATGATCATTGTCATCGGGCTTTGCACATTGATACGTGCACCATGGGTTTCAGCCATATTAAGATGAGACATCATCCTTAACACATGGTCTCGGACTGATGTGTCTTCCTTTATTCTAGTGGTCAATATAGAGACTATTGCCTCATGGTTTTGCTGGTCTGAAGGTTGCCCAAACATGTTCTATAATGACTGCATAATCATTGATGATGTCGCCATAGGCTCATACTGTGTAGCAAGAACCTCATACATGGATGCTATCAAATAGTTATGGGCTTTCTCATCAGCTTTAATCCAATTATTATAGGCTTTACATGCAGCTCTGCCAGCATTTGGTGCTGGCTCAAAAAGACATTCCTCCATTAGGACAAATTTAAGGTTCTCACAGACCGAAATAACATTCATGTCACTTTTCCATTTAACATAATTGTGGGAACACAGGAACTGGGCGACGCATGCTGTCCCGGGCTCGCGGCCCGGTCGGGAGTACGGAGTAGCCACGGGGGACTAAACCGGAAATAATGGAGTCACCACCCGGTGTGAACCGGAAAATGAGATTTAAGGCCGCACTCACCCTCGCAAGGGAAGACCTCAAACCGTTGGGTTCGGAATAGTCCCTTACTTATGCCACTTGTAATGAAAGGATTTATATAATAATTTAATCATGCTTAAGTAACACTTATTTCTAAGAATATCATGCTTCTACATTCACACAAATACATCAACAAGTTCATCTAAATTTACACGTAACACATATTCAAATTTGCATACAGCCTATTTGCATGTAATCTATGTCTCAATTTGCATACATAAGGATTATCATACGACAAGCATACAAGTTAATTAACGCATTGGTGGACACAGAAGCGCAAACAAATAGCATTCTTACTCGCATGCATATTAAGAAAAGATATTTAAGCGCATAACAGAAATAGACAACTAGAGGGGTAATACAAATGCATAACATAAAAAAGGGGTAACTATATGCTAAGATGGACATGTCGTAATGTGATGCAAGAGGATCTGTTTACCGTGTGCGTTCGTGCAGCGTTCGTAGACGCGTTCGAACGGTAAACAGAAGGTTCTCATTCGAGTAGCGTTCGTAAACGCGTTCGAACGGAAATGAAACAGAATGCTCACGTTCGTATGGCGTTTGTGAACGCGTTCGAACGAAAATGAAACAGAATGCTCACGTTCGTATGGCATTCGTGAACGCGTTCGAATGAAAATGAGACCTGATACATGATAAGGCAAAATGCGCGCGCGTTCGAGTTGCGTTCGTAGACGCTTTCGAACGAGGACAGATCTGATGCATGAAATGGGACGTAATACATAAATGGCGAATAGTACAATGCGAGGCGCGACAAAGCATCGTGGTAAAGGGCTTTAAACCCTTCCCCATAGGGGATCTTTCATTCCACTTACTAAGCCCATGCGCTCGATCGCATCATGCATACAAACATAAAGACAATCATATCAAACTAAGTATGCCCGATTGAACACATCCTACCTACATCCAACCGAACACACATCAACCGGTGCGGCAAAGCATCGTGGTAAAGGGCTTTAAACCCCTCCCCATAGGGGATCTTTCATTCCACTTACTAAGCCCATGCGCTCGATTGAGTCATGCATACAAAGAATTAACGCATAATATCAAACTTAGTATGGCCCGATTAAACGTATCTTGCATTAAACCGAACACACATCAACCGGCACGGCAAAGCATCGTGGTAAAGGGCTTTAACCCCTCCCCATAGGGGATCTTTCATTCCACTTACTAAGCCCATGCGCTCGATTGAATCATGCATAAATAAGCAACATGCAGAATTCAAGTGACGAAAAATAAATAACCAAGCAGCACAAAGCAAAAGAACCATACAAGCAATCCAATACTCAATTGTTTACCTCTGGTACGTGGAGTTGTGTGTCCCGAGTACAGATCATATTACCGTCCATTCGGAATCGGCTATGAAATTTATGTCCGGGTTTCCATCCGATATACCGCGAGAGTTGACACATCTCTCATTTCATCCCACAGCCACAACATACAACGTCTCATAATTCATGCATATTTTTACTATCAAAGGCCACAGCATGCAACATGACAATCACACAAGCAATATGTAAGAATAGTACAAAAAGCGAGTGTGAAAGATACCCTCAGGTCTAACCTTTCAGCCAACTTTCAGGCTTGCGTTTCACGGACGTCGGAAGGGTACAGCTCCTCAACTTCTCCGGTTCACTGGTTTAGCGTCCTAGCTCACTGCTTTGCTGTTTGCTTGCGGTTTGAACTCCGTTCTGCTACTGTTCGACCTCTGTTTTGCTGATCACTGTTCAGGTCACTGTTTTGACATTTCCACGGACTGGTTCCGAGTGTTTGTATGGGTTCTTTGTGCAGTTGTGTGTGATTATTTTAAAAGATTATGAATGTAGTTTTTAAGTTACTGTTCTTAAGGTTTTTAGGGAATATTTTAAGTGTATTTTTCTGTTGTTTTAAGGGTTAAATTACTGCTGTTTGGGCGTGACTTAGGGACTGGTTTGGGTCAGTTTCGGTGGGAATGGGCTGCTGTTCGGGTACTTTAGTGGCTGTTTGGGGCGTGTTTGGGCTGTCGTTTGGGGTATATTTTTCGGTGATGTGTGGAGACTTAGGGGTTGCTATTTTCGGTGTGATTAGGAGTTGTTTTGGTGGTTGGAGGGGGTGAATGGCTATTGTGTTTTTGGTAATATGAGAGTGTTTGAGGGTTTGTTGTTTTCGGTTATTGAAGGAGGTATAGGAGAGAAATTGTTTTTACTTTATTATGCTATTACCGTGAATGATCTTGTGTGAAGGAGCGGATGGATTTGGTTATGGGTTGTTTATATAGAGAATTGCTAGGGCTTCACCTTGTCTCACAAGGAAGGGATTTGGTGCATTAAAGGGAGGATTTGATTTGGTGTTGGACAATGAAAGGATTAGATTGAGGGGGGACAAATCTTGGCTAGAATAGGAAATCAATATCTTTAAATTGGTTATGATTGATTTTAATTAGGCATGACATCTTTTTAATTTAGTATGTGATTTGTTTAGTTATGAAGTTAATATATTTGATTTATCTTAATTAGGTATGATTATATTTTGTGTTTTATTTAATTGGTAAATGATTTAAATATTTTATTTAATGTTTAATGTTTAATTTAATTAAATTGGGATGTGTTTTATGGGCTTTGGGGAGCTAAATGGGCTGGGGTGCGAGGCTAGCAGCAAAACTAGAAACACCGTCGCCGTTCGAACGCCAATTCGAACGCTACAAGAACGTCCGCAATCTGCCTGACTTTCGAATGAAGTAACGAACGCAGCACTAACGAAGACAGTGAGCTTGTGACATGAACCTGATGACGTACTTATTTCGAATTTCCCATTCCGACCTCCGTTTCCCGCAATATCCTTAGCTAAAAAGGTAGTGCCTCCAACTGAGACTCTTCATCGGGTTTCACATGCGAAAATGCAATGCCTACAGTCGCCCCCACTTTGATGGGACTTGTACAGTGTGTGACTTTGAACAATCCTATCAAAGTTATGCAATGCATTTCACTTACCTGGCTCGGCTGCTGCCATCGAGCTGAGTTGGTGCTGTAGCGGACCTCGATCCTTGGGACGCGTCCCGATAATTGCAACCGACAACGGGGGCACCTCGACCTTGGGCACCTCGACCCAATACCGTTGACTATAGGGACCTCGCCCTCGAACTGATGATGTAGTGGTACCCCGTCGACCCTGGCACCTCGACCCGGAACTACAACTGACAACGGGGGCACCTCGACCCTGGGCACCTCGACCCAACACCGCTGACTATAGGGACCTCCTCTCGCCCCTCAACTGATGATGTAGTGGGTACCCCGTCGACCCTGGGCACCTCGACCCGGAACTACAACTGACAACGGGGGCACCTCGACCCTGGGCACCTCGACCCACACCGCTGACTATAGGGACCTCGCCCTCAAACTGATGATGTAGTGGGTACCATCGACCCGGGAACCTTGACCCGGAACTACAACTGACAACGGGGGCACCTCGACCCTGGGTACCTTGACCCACACCCGCTGACTATAGGGACCTCGTCCTCGAACTGACATGATATGGGCTTCGCCCCCAAGCTATATGGGCCCTCGCCCCCTTGGGACTCATCCCAAAACTGAAATTGCGCTGACGCTACTTGGCTCATTTCTGCCACTTTCTCTTTCTTTTCTTCGAACCTGCGAACACAAAACGAAAACAAACACGAAGAGAATGCAATGTTACGTGTATGCATGAATGATCTTCTTATTCCGTTGGGTTAGGTCTTCTGCTAATTCCCGTTGTGACCGCTCGGTCTCTTTTTCCCTCAGGCAAAGTACTTGGCTTCAATCTGTCCACGTTGATCGGCTCGATGAACTCATTCCTTCCAGTCTGATAGCTTCACTGCCCCATTTCCCATTACCTTCTGCACTATGTAAGGTCCTTCCCAGTTAGGTCTGAATTTTCCTCTCCTCTCGGATCTCATCGACGGCTCGACTGCTTAAGTACCAAATCACCCTTTCTGATCTTAGTGGGACGTACTTTCTTGTTGAATGCCCAGGCTAGTCTCTTCTGATACAACTGCATGTGATACAAAGACTTCGTTCTCTTCTCAATCCAATAGTGCTAACTGATCAAACCTCTTTGCGGCCCAATCCTGTTCCGGTAACTCTGCCTTTGTCAATACCCTCATAGACTGTATCTCCACTTCTTCTACCAGGCAATACTGCTTCCATTCCATAGACCAAAGAGTAAGGTGTGGCCCCTGTTGCTGTTCTTACTGATGTTCTGTACCCCCACAGAGCATATGGTAGTTTCTCTCTCCTCGGCCCAATCTCTGCAATTTTCTGTCATCTTGGCTAAAATTATCTTTATAGAGTCTTGTTGGCTGCCTCAACTGCCCCATTTGCCTGCGGCCTGTACGGTGATGACTTGTGGTGGCCTATCACATACCTCTGTAACATTGTCTTCGTCTCTCATTGAAACTGAACCAGTTGTCTGTCACTACATGATGCGGCATACCATACCCACAAATGAGGTTCCGAGCTATAAACTTTGCCATCAGTTTTGCTGTAACATTGCGGAATGATTCGGCTTCCACCCACTTCGAGAAGTATCTACTACCACTACTATGAAGTGATGCCTATTTGACGCATTCGGTCGAATTTCTCCAATCATATCAATTCCCCATGCTGAGAACGGCCACGGCTCCGACAACCCGTGCAATTCTGTGTGCGGTAAGTGATTCAAATTACCATGTGCTTGACAATCATGACAGTGCTTTACCATCTTCGCGCAGTCTGTTTCCATGGTTGACCAATAAAAACTTGTCTCACTATCTGCGGGACAGATTCAACCCGTTCATGTGCGGACCACATACCCCCGGCGTGTATTTCTTCCATTACATGCTGAGCTTCTTCTTTTCTCAAACACTTCAACTGAATTCCGTTTGTCTGCCTCTTGTACAGTTCCCCTTTTCAAAATCACATACTGAGAAGCCAACTTCTGAATGACTATTCTGTCTTTTCTGGCCTGCCCATTCCGGGAGTTCACCATGTTCCAGATACCTCTGAATGTCATAATACCAAGGTTAATCGTCGTCGACCTCAACTCCCAGAATTCTTTCTATCTCATAAACAGGTCTGCTCGATGTTTCAGTATCAACGGTCTCATCAATAACTTTTCTGGATTTTCCCAAGTTGCTGCAAGTGTAGCCAATGCATCTGCCATCTGATTCTCTTCTCACGGTAAGCTGAAACTTACACTCGGGGATAACCTGTGCCAACTTTCTGAGGTGAAAAAGGTAAGGTTTCAACCGTTCTTTTTCAATTCCCATTCTCCTCGCATCTGCTGGACTACCAACATAGAATCTCCGTAGACTTCCACACTCCCGGCCTTCAAGGCTATCAATGCTGTCAAACCAAAAGCACATGCTTCCTACTCGGCCCTGTTGTTAGTCACTCTGAATGTCAAACCTCTTGGCCAAGGTAAAGTCTCCCCTTCGGGGGTCACTATCACGATTCCAATTCCAGCTCCCGGTAATTCACTGCTCGTCGAAATACATTTCCATCTCGACTGTTATGCTTGGATCTCTTCATCTGGAAATTCAAACTTATACTGATCCCCCTCAACAGGTTGCAATGCCATAAACTCTGCCACTGCTCGCCCTTTGATCACTTTGGAGGTAAGATACTCAATGTCAAACTATGTCAGCAATACCAACCATCTGCCCAATTTTCCCACTAGTGAAAGGCACGAATGAAGATACTTCAGAGGATTCTCCTTTGCCACTACCTGGATCTTGTATGACTGGAAAGTAATGCCGCAATTTTCTGGAAGGCCATACCACTGCAAGATAGATCTTCTCAACTTCTTGATACCGAGCTCATACGGGAGCATCTTCTTACTCAGATAGTAAACTGCATGTTCTACCCCTGTCTCATCTGCATGTACCATCATTGCCCCCAGTGCTTCTGATTCTATAGCCAAATACAATATCAAAGGTCTGACCGGCCTCGGAGGTTTCCATACAGGAGGTTTTACCCAAGTATTCTTAATCTTGTCGAAGGCTATCTGACACTGTTCATTCCATCTCACTGGCTGATCTTTCTCAACAGTTTGAAGATAGGCTCACATACTGATGTCAACTTGGCGATGAACCGACTGATGTACTGAATCTTTCCAAGAATGCCCTGACTTCTTTTTCTGTCTTCGGTGCAGGCATTTCTGTGATTGCCTTGATCTTCTCGGAGTCTACTTCTATTCCGCCCATTCCCACTGTATGACAAGCAATTCCCTGATGTCACCCCAACACACAACATTTCTTGGATTAAGCGCAGGTTATATCTGTCAACTCTCTGAATGAACCTTTCCAGTGATTCAATATGCCCAACTCTTATCTCTGATTTCACAATCATGTCATCCACATACACCTCAATCTCTTTGTGCATTAAGTCGTGGAAAAGTGTAGTGGCCATCCGCTGATAGGTAGCCCCCGCATTCTTAAGCCCAAATGGGATAACCTGTTAACAATAAGTACCCCACTCGTAACAAATGCAGTCTTGTGTTTATCTTCTTCGGCCATGAGAACCTGATTGTAACCTGAAAACCCGTCTGCAAATGAATACATAGCAGATAAAGCCGCACTATCACCAGAACATCTATATGCGGCAGAGGAAAATCATCTTTCGGACAAGCCTTGTTGAGATCTCTGTAGTCTACACACATTCTGACCTTCCCATCTTTCTTCGGCACCGGTACTATGTTAGCCAACCATTTGGGATATTTTACTACTTCCAAGAACCCCACATCTATCTGTTTCTTCACTTCCTCTCTGACTTTCTCAGCCCATTCTGGTCGCATCGTCGGAGTTTTCTGTTTTACTGGCCTCACATTCGGATAAGTTGGTATCGTGTGTTTGGGCAATGTTTCTGCCTACCCCAGGCATGTCCTCATAGGACCAAGCAAAACACTTTGGCATATCTGACCAACACTTCTTCTAGTTTCTCCCTCTCTTCGGAGGTTAGGTACTTCACTTGCAATCAGAATTTCTTGGGGTCTCAAGTGTACCCAAGTTAAATGCAGTAGTTCTGGCTGAACTGATGTCAAATATGCTTGATTCGTTGCAGAGTAAATGGAAATGACTCAGGCAAGTAAGCAAAAGAAATGTCTTTATTATTGGATAATGCGGAAGTACATTCAAACAAATCAGGAAGGTAAATGTCTTCATCATCTATAGACACTTCTTCCTCTGCAATCAGGTCTTCCTCAGGCTTTTCATCCTCTCCAGAGTCAGACTCTCCAACTTCATCAATTCTTCTTCCTAATTCTCTGTTCTACAGCTTCTTTAACCAGCGGTTTCTCACCCAACAAATCCTGGAAGATCTCAATCCAGGGGTACCACAATCCCATTAACTTCCACAGGTTTAGGCTCCCCTTGATATCCTGAAGCTTTCACAAAAACATTCCATCAGTTTCAGGCCTTTTTTCTTGACCTTTGGCTTTTCTTCATCAGACTTATACCCCAAACCTTTCCGAGTGGTCTGTCCCCTGAAATCTGGCAACTTTGAACCTTCACCCGGTTCAAACTTCATTTTCTCCATAATCCTAGCCACCCTAGGATCCACCCACTCCTCAAAAGTAGCTGACACCTGAAACCTCGTGAAAGGTTGTATTTCCAAGGCAGCCACAGCATTATCTAACTCAGCCCGGATGGTAACAACTTCTCCCTCATACGGGAACTTGATCATCTGATGCAAAGTGGAAGGCACGCCCCCAAGTTTGTGAAACCAAGGCCTTCCTAAACAATAAGGCAAAAGTGGATGGGATGTCCAGCACTGTGAACTCAACCTCATCTTCAATCGGTCCTACCTTGACCATAGCCACAAAGGTACCCTCAACTCCCATTTTACTGTCATCATAAGCTTTCATAGTCATACTGGAGGGGTCCAAGTCTGTTGCTTTCATACCCAACTTTGCCAGAATTTTCAACGGGCACACATTGATGGACGAACCATCATCCACCATCACACATGAAGTTTTCTTGCCCCTCATTTCGGCCCTGATAAATAGAGGCCTATTATGATTTCTCCCCTCCGGTGGGAGTTCATCCTCAGAAAAAGATATCTGCAAAGCTTCTTTCTGAACTGACTCAACAAACATTGCAGGGTTGGCGTCTTCTGGTACCACAATTTTGCTCAAGGCCTCAACCATGGCCCGCCTATGCTCTCGGGATACACATAACAGTTCCCAAATACTCACTTGTGCTCTAGTCTTTCTCAATTGCTTCAACACTATATCTCCCTCAGTATTTTCTGCAGTCTCAACCACTTCCCTACCATCTGTCAAAACTTCCTTACCCTTTTCTGCCATATCATTGTAAAAGCGACCGCTACGCGTCATTCCCCTTACTTCTTCCTCATCACTGCTAGAGAAATCAAGCCAAAGCTTTTCCCCCGCTCTGCCTCATCTTCACTAGTACTATCCCAGATTCCAAGGCAAAAGGCTTGAGGGTGGAAGGATTTTAGGACAAGGTCTTCTGGGAGGCCAGATTGATCATATAGGCTGGTGGTGGTACGGCACGGTAATTGGGTAAGGGGTTTCTATGTGTGTCAGGCTATTATGTCTCTGGGTCAGGTATTTTTTGGAGTCTATCAGGTCTTGGATTTCATGGCGGAGTCGGGCGCAATTGTCAGTGTCATGGCCTTTTGTTGGTGAAAGTGACAGTAAAGGCTTAGGTAATAATGTGGTGGTGGTGGATTGGGTAATGGTTTGGCTTCTAGGGGTGACAGAAGTCCTTGTCTCTTCAACTTCTCCAATACCTTGGACAAGGGCCTACCCAAGTTGGAGAATCTCCGGTTCCGGATAGCGGCAATCTCAGTAGAAACGGGCTTTGCTCCCGATGTTCCCCCAATGGGCCTCCTGTTTAGACCATAGAATTTTCTATTCTCGGCCTCTTCTTCCTCAATATCCATGACAGTTTCCCTCAACTGCCGAAAATCTGCAATCATGGAGGTCATCCTCCTCAACTTGCTGTAAATGGAGGGCTTGGTGCCCTTGATAATCATCTTAATCTGATCCTTCTCCGAGGGCCTAGTTTGCATTTTTAACAACTGACCCCTCCATCGGTCTCGTACTCCTTAAAACTTTCCTCCGATTTCTACTTAACATTCTCCAGATCGCGGAGTGACAGATCGATCTCTAGGTCAGTGACATACTGCTTCAGGAAAGCATCAGCTAACTCCCTCAAATCTTCCTTCACTTTCTTCTCCAAGCTGTGGTACCACACCACGGGAGCTCCTTCAAGCGACATTCCAAACATTTTTGCACTTGGCGCTGAGATAAGCCAACTGAACTCATGACTGATACAAACTATCGGAGATGCACCGTAGGATCCCCATTCCCATTAAACTTAGCCATATCATGCATCTTGAACTGTGCCGGCAAACTGTTCCTCAAAAGTCAGTGTGTCATAATCCAGCAAATCCTCATTCTTACCCATCATCTTGCGGGTAACCGACTCAACCTGATCCTGAAGTTTCTGTAACTCTGCCTGAGACCCAGATACTCTGCCTGCTGCATACTCTGCCATATCATCATCAAAAGCGGGGGTATCATCCCCCAATCTGTTCGGAGATTCCTCTTGCCTCACATCCCCAGAATTAACCCGGCACGAGACCCAGCTATACCAGCCATAGCAGTAGTCAAAGCTTGCAACTGTTCAGTGATCTTGGCGAGACCGTTCTCTAACTGATCCATACGGGACACCTCATTATCGGATTCACTCATACTTGTCTTTTAGTGAGTCTTGTCCCTTCTCTAACCAAACGGTATCTGATGTCTTTTTGAGACATAGATGGTGTTAACATGATATATGTATGTATGAGGTGCATGGGATGCATGTAACATAAATAATATACTAAATAAATTAGAACTCTCAAACAAATCGGCCCGTTATCATTTTAGAATCTTTCGGGCTAATTGTCATAGGAGTGAACCCATCCCAGTTTAAATGGCCCAATGAGTTCACATCTCATGACAAAGTGCCCGACTAAATCCAAATGGTAACGTTCCGAACACAATCACAAAGTGGCTCATCAATCACTTAGAAGCCTTTGGCCCAATAGTCATGAAATACGTTCTTGTCCTAGTTTAAATGGCCCAACAAGCCCATATCCCATGACAAATGGTCCAAATGGATCCAAACGACGATGTTCCCAAACACAAGCACAGAAGAAAGATGATGCAAACATGACATAATAATTTCTACACAATGGCCCATCGACATTTCAGAAGCTTTAGGCCTAATAGTCATAAGGTGCGAACTTGCCCCAGTAAATGGCCCAGCAAGCCCGCATTTCTGACAATAGTCCAACTGCATCCAAATGAGGATGGTCCACAAGCACATATTCAAGGAAATAATTGTTACTTTAGCCAACCCGGTCTATGGGTTGGTTAGCAAGAGTATAGACAAAGGCTCTCACCGGCGAAGGATGGCCCACAACTAGGTCCCCACTCAAGGGTTCGAGCAACCAAGTGAGCGCACCCTCTTTTATACACTAAGGTACGTGCCAATGAGCTATGGTGTGTGATGGACTGTCAAATGGATTTCCCGTTGTAGATTCCCCAGAGGGAAGGTGGAGCGAGGCTCACTTAAATACCCAAGCCTCTTAGGCTCTTATCGCTTGTTGTCAGGAATAAACAACGAGTCCTCCAAATTAGTCCATCACAATAGGCTATGAGTAGATGGCTATCTAGGTGCCTTCACAGCTTTTCCTTCTAGAAAGGTAGTGAATGAAGGAAGACACCAAACCATTACCTAGCCTCAAAATGCCTTTGATTAAACCCTCACTTTATCCACTATAGACACGGTCAATTAAAACATAAATCCAAACATCACAAGATAATCTTTCGGGGCTGATTCTCTATCCCCAGTGGAGTCGCCAGACTGTGGGAAACACAGGAACTGGGTGATGCATGTGTCCCGGACTCGCGGCCCGGTCGGGAGTACGGAGTAGCCACGGGGGACTAAACCGGAGAATAATGGAGTCGCCACCCGGTGTGAACCGGGAAAATGAGATTTAGGCCGCACTCACCCCTCGCAAGGGAAGACCTCAAACCGTTGGGTTCGGAATGGTCCCTTACTTATGCCACTTGTAATGAAAGGATTTATATAATAATTTAATCAGGCTTAAGTAACACTTATTTCTAAGAATATCATGCTTCTACTTCACACACATACATCAACAAGTTCATCTAAATTTACACGTAACACATATTCGAATTTGCATACAGCCTATTTGCATGTAATCTATGTCTCAATTTTCATACATAAGGATTATCATACGGCAAGCATACAAGTTAATTAACGCATTGGTGGACACAGAAGCGCAAAGAAATAGCATTCTTACTAGCATGCATATTAAGAAAAGATATTTAAGTGCATAACAAAAATAGACAACTAGAGGGGTAATACAAATGCATAACATAAAAAAGGGGTAACAATATGCTAAGATGGACATGTCGTAATGTGATGCAAGAGGATCTGTTTACCGTGTGCGTTCGTGCAGCGTTCGTAGACGCGTTCGAACGGTAAACAGAAGGTTCTCGTTCGAGTAGCGTTCGTAAACGCGTTCGAACGGAAATGAAACTGAATGCTCACGTTCGTATGGCGTTTGTGAACGCGTTCGAACGGAAATGAAACAGAATGCTCATGTTCGTATGGCGTTCGTGAACGTGTTCGAACGAAAATGAGACCTGATACATGATAAGGCAAAATGCGCGCGCGTTCGAGTTGCGTTCGTAGACGCGTTCGAACGGGGACAGATCTGATGCATGAAATGGGACGTAATACATAAATGGTGAATAGTACAATGCGAGGCGCGGCAAAGTATCATGGTAAAGGGTTTTAACCTTTCCCCATAGGGGATCTTTCATTCCACTTACTAAGCCCATGCGCTCGATCGCATCATGCATACAAACATAAAGACAATCATATCAAACTAAGTATGCCCGATTGAACACATCCTACATCCAACCGAACACACATCAATCGGTGGGGCAAAGCATCGTGGTAAAGGGCTTTAACCCCTCCCCATAGGGGATCTTTCATTCCACTTACTAAGCCCATGCGCTCGATTGAGTCATGCATACAAAGAATTAAACGCAATAATATCAAACTTAGTATGCCCGATTGAACGTATCTTGCATTCAACCGAACACACATCAATCGGCGCGGCAAAGCATCGTGGTAAAGGGCTTTAACCCCTCCCCATAGGGGATCTTTCATTCCACTTACTAAGCCCATGCGCTCGATTGAATCATGCATAAATAAGCAACATGCAGAATTCAAGTGACGAAAAATAAATAAACAAAAGCAGCACAAAGCAAAAGAGGGTGTCGTTTACTCAAGCGGTACGTGGAGTTGTGTCCCGAGTACAGATCATATTACCGTCCATCCGGAATCGGCTATGAAATTTATGTCCGGGTTTCCATCCGATATACCGCGAGAGTTGACACATCTCTCATTTCATCCCACAGCCACAACATACAACGTCTCATAATTCATGCATATTTATTTACTCAAAGGCCACAACATGCAACATGACAATCACACAAGCAATATGTAAGAAATAGTACAAAAAGCGAGTGTGAAAGATACCCTCAGGTCTAACCTTTCAGCCAACTTTCAGGCTTGCGTTTCACGGACGTCGGAAGGGTACAGCTCCTCAATTTCTCTGGTTCACTGGTTTAGCGTCCTAGCTCACTGCTTTGCTGTTTTGCATGCGGTTTGAACTCCGTTCTGCTACTGTTCGACCTCTGTTTTGCTGCTCACTGTTCAGGTCACCTGTTTTGACGTTTCCACGGACTGTTCCGAGTGTTTGTATGGGTTCTTTGTGCAGTTGTGTGTGATTATTTTAAAGATTATGAATGCAGTTTTTAAGTTACTGTTCTAAGGTTTTAGGGAATATTTTAAGTGTATCTGTTGTTTTAGGGGTTAATTACTGCTGTTTGGGCGTGACTTAGGGACTGGTTTGGGTCAGTTTCGGTGGGAATGGGCTGCTGTTCGGGGGTACTTTAGTGGCTGTGGGCGTGTTTTGGCTCGTTGGGGTATATTTTCGGTGATTTTTTTTTTTTGTGTGGAGACTTAGGGGGTTGCTATTTTCGGTGGTGATTAGGAGTTGTTTTGGTGGTTGGAGGGGGGTGAATGGCTATTGTGTTTTGGTAATATGAGAGTGTTGAGGGTTTGTTGTTTTCGGTTATTGAAGGAGGTGTAGGAGAGAAATTGTTTTTACTTTATTATGCTATTACCGTGAATGATCTTGTGTGAAGGAGCGGATGGCTTTAGTTAGGGGTTGTTTATATAGAGAATGGCTAGGGCTTCACCTTGTTCACAAGGAAGGGATTTGGTGCATTAAAGAGAGGATTTGATTTGGTGTTGGACAAGGAAAGGATTAGATTGAGGGGGGACAAATCTTGGCTAGAATAGGAAATCAATATCTTTAAATTGGTTATGATTGAATTTTATTAGGCATGACATCTTTTTAATTTAGTATGTGATTTGTTTAGTTAGGAAGTTAATATATTTGATTTATCTTAATTAGGTATGATTATATTTTGTGTTTTATTAATTGGTAAATGATTTAAATATTTTATTTAATGTTTAATGTTTAATTTAATTAAATTGGGATGTGTTTTATGGGCTTTGGGGAGCTAAATGGGCTGGGGTGCGAGGCTAGCAGCAAAACCAGAAACACCGACGCCGTTCGAACGCCAATTCGACCGCTACACGAACGTCCGCAATCTGCCTGACGTTCGTACGAAGTAACGAACGCAGCACTAACGAAGACAGTGAGCTTGTGACATGAATCTGATGACGTATTATTTCGAATTTCCCCTTCCGACATCCAGCTTTCCCGCAATTCCTTAGCTAAAAAGGTAGTGCCTCCAATGAGACTCATCATCGGATTCACATGCAAAAATACAATGCATAAAATAATTATCCCCGGTTAATTTTTATTGTTGTTTGAGAATTGAGATAATTGCATATGCCATGGCTGAAAAATAATAAACGCGCATTCAAAATTCATTCATTGCATATTAAAATTGTCAAACATTTAGGCATAAAATTAAACATGATGCATGATCAATGTATAATGAATTAGAAATCTAAAAGAATTACTATGCCACGGTTATCTATCATCCCACAAATAAATACCGCCGTAGGGTAGGTCAAGTATTCGCATGATAGATTGAGACAATCTCAAATGATTAATATATCTGAATTAACTCTTATTCCTATATTAATCAACTACCGTTAATCATTCATTTGTGAGTGTGACCCATTATTTCAGAACCCTTGGACTTAACTAGTGAAGTGCCGTCGTAGGGTAGGTCAAATCACTAGATACATCTAGAGTCCTTGTCCTTTTGGAATCCAAACCTGATATTGACCCAAAAAGGACACCATCCGTAGGGGGACGAAAGCAAAGCCGTCTCGAGGCGCCTATTGAATATCACGTTTCTGGATAACAATGGAGATCGTGTGATATATTGTGGTATACCCCTCTTCCACTCACTATTTTGAAGTGTAAGGTTTCTATTTCACTAATATCTTATGAATCTTAGATTATGCTCGGCTAAAGTCATAACCTTATTAATACTAGTTGATAATTTAATGATCTAACAAATTTTAACTCTTAAAATTTTATTCACTAATCCTGATTAGTCTCTACTATCTAATTAACTTAACTAATTTAATCAAGTTATTATAGTGATCTAATCAATTTAACTCTTAAAATATTAGTCCACTTATAGGTTTTAAAATTTAGAATTCAACGAACGGACCAAATATCATTAAACCATTTAATCGATAAAAGTACATTATTTATTCCAAAGTACGTGGTATTGTATCCCGAGTGCAGACCATATTACCATCCATTCGGAATCGGCTATGGAATTTACGTTCGGGTTTCCATCCGATATACCAAGGAAAATAATATACTCATAAGGTCCATTTGTTTCTAAATCTTGAATTCATAATTTTTAGACCTTTAAACCAATTAATCTTATTAATCCATTTGCATGCATCTCATATTCTTATTTAACTTTTAAATACATAAAATCATATTTTATGACTAGAATATCATGCATATCTACATGTTATGGCATGTGAAAATACAAGAGTAGGCACCCTAAACTATATGACATGTTATTAAACTATTTTTAAAATATTCATATTTCTAGGATGGGCCTGAAAACGTTTGTTTGATGGGCATTCGAACGTTTTCAGGCAGTGGAGTTTCATTCGTGTTAAGTTCGAATGCCTGTCTGAACACTAGAACTTTATTTACTCCGTTCTGGAAATTTCGGACTCCGTTTTGGTCCCCTTTTTTTCTACGGACTTGTAACGGAACGTTGTTTTACATACATCCATAAATTGTGTTAAAGTACAATAAATCCAAGGCATCCCTTGGTCTTCAAATCTTGCTCCATGGTATGTTGTTGAGTTCTTCGCGGAATAGGTTCGTAATGAGTCCTTCGCGGCATCGGCTCTTCCAAGTTACAAATTGAGTTATAAAATGGACTTATAACAAAGGAAATGAACTTACAACACTTGAAAGAATATGACCTTATGGTCGTACATTCCCAATACTAAAAATAAGAGCTGGAAAAATTAACGATCAACGCAATACATTCATCACATGAATCAAGGTAAACATTCATCACATGAACATTAAAAACCATTCATCTCATGAATCTAATTGTGTCTACTCATCACAAATACATTCTAATAATCTATATTGCATATAAATTATTAAAACTTGAAACTTTAAAGGAGAATGGTTAAGAACACTTTTCAACCTTAAGCTCTGATACCAATTATAGGAAATGCCTTTTTCTTTATGCAGCAAAAATTACGGATTGTGGGTCCGGCTCTGGTATGGATCCTTAAAATTTTTTTTGCCTTCTCCCTTTGTTGTAGTAGCTGAGATCAATCATTTGGGGTCCAACGCTTGGATCAACCACTCGATCTTCCGAACTATGACTCGAAACCAACAAATTGAAGTGTGGGCTTCACTCATGAAGATCAAAACTCTAAACTATTTAGAGAATTAAGATGTCACAATGGTGTTTGGCTTTTAGAATTTCAAACACTCTCACAACACTTGTGAATGTTTGAACTATCTCTATTTTCTCTCAAATTCTTTCTCACAACACTTGTGTGAATGAATGCAAAATGTTAACCTTAAGAAGTGAGAGAAATGGTAGAGATTATATTCTCTTACACAAACCAACTAATCTTGTCATTAAGCATCTAATGCTTTCTTTCAATGGCCAACACAAAAATGTGAATGCCATACTAAAGCATAAGAAATAATAAGCTAAAGACAAAGACTTTGTCATTAAGCATCTAATGCTTTCTTTCAATGGCAAACACTTAAATATGGAGGCCATACCAAAGCATAAGAATGGATTAGCTAATGACAAAACTATTAGGTGTATACAAGCCACCTAATAGACATAATAAATTGGAGAGCATGGCAAGCCATATGGCTTTGTCTCCAAGGTAAATAAAAATCACTATCTCAATAATGATTAAATTACCTTCAATTATGTTGTAGTAATTATCTCATAATTATTACTAACTTGATTATCTCATAATCAAGACTTGATTATCTTATAATCAAAGAATTCTAGAAAACATTAAGTTAAACTAATTTAATATAGTTTTCATTTGTGACAATAAATATTATTAATCTCATTAATAATATATAAATATAATGTGAGCATATTATTAGACAATCTAATTATATTAGGTTTGCTACAGTTAATCCAGCTAGCACGGGGACCAAATGGACCTACGGTTCCGAGCTCCAATAATTTCGAAATATTAATTAAACTTTTAATCAAATATTACGAATTACTAACTTCGCGCTATTCCACTAAAAACTCGAAGTTGAACTCCATTTACCGTAGATGGATAAAATAAACCGAACAATTTCGATGTCCATCGATATAGTCATTACATATGGATATAGCCCTTCACGAATATCTCATAAATAGAGCCGGGTCAAAAGTCTGTTAAACCCCTCTATATTTTATCTCTTAAGCACCATTGATTCTATAATGAACAAATAATTCATAACAATTATGAATATAAAACTTTCTATTCGTAATAGAAAAGTTGAGCGCTCATATTGTTCAAGTCCCGAATCAACTCTTAAAAAAGATATTCTTCTGCTTCTCGTTAGAAGAAGTGAATTCCTTATCTATGTAGAACGTTCACAGTTACACACCAAATTATATCCCCAAAATACGTAGTTATTGGTCGGGAATGCAACACCAACCTCACCATAGTAAATCAAAGGACGAAGCTTGTCATGCAGGAGTTCGTAGTACACTCAGGATTAAGGTTGAATCCATATATGACCATCTATTAGATAAAATGAATTTCTTCGGTTACTGGATATTGAAAGAAATTCATATTTATCTGAGTCCAATCCTATATGATCTCATCATACAAGCTGCCTCCATTCTCATGTAACTACATGAACGATCCCGGATCAAGGTCATCATACAAGTATAGAATGGACCGCAGCTATAGATAAACTACAAACAAAGTACCCTCTTTGTTTGCTCTCTACGGACTATTCAGATTACTAACATCAGACATAAACCCTCTTGTGCATCAAACATACACTAAGTCTGAAGGTACAATAGCAATCAAGGTAAACAAGACAAATGGACAATATATGAGATATAAATCAAACAACTTTGATAAAATGAATAATACATTTATTATTTTTACAATGATCAATTCCGTTTTATAATACATGAAGCTTTATGACATAAATCCCAACACAAAGATCTTCGTAATTTTTTAGTTGATAATTAGCCACATTTGTGTTGAAGATAGAACAAAATCAATGTTGCATGAAGCACGTTGAGAATTTTGTAAAATTCTGAAATCATATACGGATAGCCCATAGAGAATCCTCTTCTGTTAAATAACACCGAGATTCATAATCTAAAGGAAAACTCCGGTGGGTTTTCTCACTTAAAGTCGGTAATTATTCAGTCTGTTGGATTTATGGATGACAGAAATCCCAAAAATGAAGGTAATCTTTGAGGTATCTTTGATTGAGGTAGGGATCAGTAATGAAAATTTGAAAACAATTAATGCCATTTATGGGGAATTCTTACAAATTCCAAAATTATTAGAACTCTTTCAATTTAGTTCAAGTATAAATGCTTATTTAATTTACCACATATAAAAAGATATAAATTTATATAGTAAAATAATATAATTATAAGTTTGTAACTAAAAAAACAAAACAAAACAAAAAAAGAACAAACACGGGTCTTTTAAAAAAATAAGGGTTTTTTCCAAATTTAAAAATTAAATATATCCCAAAATATAATATATTTCAAAAAAAAATTATATATTATTAATTTCCAAATCATAGGCTTTAAAATTAGTATCATGATCAATATGTTTCAAAAATGGATAAAAATGACTCTTATATTTATAAATTATTAATCAGTTATCTTCAAACATTCATATCTCTTTCATTCATACTTCAAATCATAATATATAAGATGCTACATACAGTTAGCATTCACACGAACATCTTTCATCAAGAAATCTTACTCATATTACACTTTAGACTAAATATGAAGCATCTTAGAAAACTAAAACTAATTATGAAAGTAACTTATCATTTTTAGGAAATAGTCACGGTGTACATGACTTTTTAACAATTCTCTAAAATTTAATATTCATTTTTTATTAAAGAAAAGAATGAGGATTAGGTAAAATCTTCATCCCCTCTATATTACCATTTAAATTTAAATTTTTTATTTTTTCTATTTTTTTATAAATATATTTAATTTATATAGATATAATAAAAGTATCTTAAATTTACAAAATATATAAATTATAGATAATATAAAGACTTAAATGAAAAAATTTAATATATATCGAATTCTAATTAAGTTATGAACTGAGCAAAGAAAATTAGAAAAACACGAAATTAATCTCCTAAACATATTGCGATTTATGTAATAGATAGTATTAAATTTTTGGATATGTACACTTTATTTTTATTTTTTTTATATAATGTAATAGTTTAATGGATACGAACTTAAATAATTTAAATTTATTTTAAGATAAAAATTATTTGTTATTTAGGGTTTGAGGCCCCAATGGAGAAATGGGGAAGTGATAGAATTAAAGACATCATAATATTATTAGAGATGGGTACGAGAATTTCGATCTATTCCTATCCTCTCGCCATTGTCATCCCTAACTAAATTGACCATCAGTCATCACTGTAACAAGATACGATAAGTCGGTTGAATTATTTGGTGTAGCAAAAAATCTTGGTCCCTACCCACTAGGCTTTAGCTTGACTCAACAACTTTCGGGCCCAGCTTTACAAAACAAAGCGCAGCTCGATAAGTAATTATATTAGCTCGAGCTCGAATCATTCTTTACATGTGTTGTTCAAGCTCGATTCGTTAAGAAAAATAAGATCGAGCTCAACTCGAACCTGATTACTAAACGAGTCTAGCTTGGCTCGAGCTCGAATTTAAAAAATTCAGTTTTTGGATTTTATATATTTATTTATTTATTTCAAAATTTTAAAAAAAATCCTATGAAATTCAATTGTTTGTGCACATAATAATAATAAAATACAGTCAAGTTGTGTCTATATGATATGAGTCGGGTCTATTTCAAACAGTAGTCGTGAGTCAAAACAAGCTAAATCGAGCTTTTATGATTCGATCTCATTTAGTAATTGAGCTGTTATTTTCTAATTCGATTAGCTCATAAACGAATCGATTTCGAATCAAGCCAAATACAAATCGAGTTCGAACTATTGATGAACGACTCGATTTATTTACAACCCCTATACCAGACTATATGAAAGAGAGGAATATGTTAGTCAGTGTTTCTAGAATGTTCTTCAATATTAAACTGAAAATTCGACTTCCAGAATCCTCTTTTGGTATGTCTTTGCTTCAAATATATTTACATGGAGATTAAGATTTCTTCCACGACTTTCTTTGAAAGCAATATTGCAAGGATTAAATTGAAAGTATTTTTTAACTTTGCAACTTGTTAAGGAAGGAGAGTCTACGCGCAAGTGCGAAGTGTGGAATATAACAAACTAACGAAGAAGAAAATTATTTGACCAAAACGAGTGAAAGAATTTGACTACTTGAGAAGCAAGTTCATATCCTTATATAATTTTATTCATCTATATAGTTCCATGTGTGTAGTAGAGTTGGTAATTTTCTCTGTCACTTCTCATCCCAATGGGATCTTATTTGAGACAAGATTTGTGACATATTTTTTTTTATCTCGATTTGAAAATAGGATGGGACAAAAAATATCTTGAAATTTTTTACAGAACGGGACGGGATGGAACACAAATGAGACAAGATTTTAACAGGATATAACGAGATATAGAATGAGACTGAGATGATTTTTTGTCCCAAAAAAATAACGAGGTGGATTGAATTATTTTTTATCCCGATTATATAATCTTGTCTCATCCCATTGTCATCCCTATATGTGTGTATGTATACTCTTTTTTATAAAGGAAAATAAGCATAACCCTCCTCTTGTTTGACAAAACTCATCAAAACCCCTCTTATATTTAAAAGTAAACAAAAACCCCATGCCTTCCAAAAACTCTCTAAGAAAAGCTATCATGTAGGGTTGGTAGAAATGAAAAAATCTTGAATCCCAATCGGGGTTCTGTCCCATTCGATCTGAGATTCGAGATGATTTTTCATACCGAATGAAATTTCCGACCGAAATTCGAGATGATAATTCCGACCTTAGCTCATACGGAGTAAGGATGCCCATGCACATTGGTTGAGACACATACAACTCAGTTGGGGTAACCGTCCTCGCTCAACATAAAAATTTATTAAAATTTATCTTATAAATTAATGAAAATTCTAGATTTTTAATGACATAATTTTACTTTACTCTGCCTAAATGAAGAATTTCTATTATCTTTTTGTGAAAATCAAATTTTCCCTTTATTCAATTGATTTTTTCACTACCTAACTACCAATACAGAAATAAGAAACCAGTCCATGCATGAAGTTTGGACGTAATAAGTTACTATTTTGCTCATTTGATATCATATATTCATATTAAAATATCTACAAATAATTTGTAATTTTGGATTGTAAAAAGAAAATTTTAAAAATGAAAGACACGCAAACTAGTCAATAGCTTTCCCTTCTCACGCAGGTATACACATACATACACATATACAAAACAGTAAATAGTAGGGACACAGTTTAGGCTAATTTAAGATTACAAAACTCTGAAATCCAAATAATCTAATACAGCTTCCTTCATAAGTCCAAGACCAGCAAGTCTAAGGACCAAGACTAATAATGAAAGCGATTGCCAAGTCAAATACTTAATGGCTATATAAGTAGTAAAAACTTATATAAGTAGTCACTCTTCACTTACCCTTGTTTCTTGCATAGCAAAAACTTTCATTTCCATTATAAGAAATCAAATAGCTATTAGCTGTTACGTACTCTAGCTCTCTTCTCTGTTTTATTTGAATGGAAGAAATGGACTACAATCTTCTGGGATACAGATTCCGTCCAACCGAAGAAGAAATCATCTCTGATTTTCTTGATAGAAAGATGCGTGGCCTTCATGTTCATGAAATCAACACACTCAATATTTGCGAGTTTGAGCCTTGGCAATTGCCTGGTAAGTACATTAATTTACATTATATTTATTAATGATCAGTGTGGAGTTCAACTTAACTAGCGGTTTTAAACTTATTATTAACCGATATTCAAGGTCCTATGCGAGTTTTTAAAATGGGTCCCTACCGATAAAATGACAAAAAATAAATATCATATTATACATTAAAAATTAAAATTTCTATGAATTATGGGGCCTAAAACTGACCTGTTGTATCGACTATCTCCAAGGCTTCCTCTACCGAGTTTTCAAATTATTTTAATATTGAGAAAATATCTTTTAATATGCTTTTAAGCACATCCATGTGCAAAAAAAAAAAAAACATATTATTGTAAATAATAATGTAATTGACTATTAATTTGTTTTGTTGTATTATGTGCAGAGCGATCAACATATCGGGATGATGAGGATTGGTATTTTTTTAGTGAAATTAATAAGAAGTCTGCAAACAGTAATCGTGCTGACAGAACAACAATGACCGGCTCCTGGAGAGTGACTGGTAACGATCGAAAAATTAAGGACCAACGCGGGAAAGAAGTTATTGGCATAAAAAGAATTTGGTTTTTTATGAAGGTCGTGGCTTAAGGCTCGGAGAACCAACTGGGTTATTCATGAATACCATTCCACAAAAGCTTCAGCTTATAAGGTATTATTTAACCTCTTGTTTTCTAGTAATTACCTGAAAACATATTAGGATGTGAGTATTGAATCAACTGTCATAATTTATCTAATGTGTATTCCATTTATCTCTTGACATTCAATATTCGGTACAAACTCCGCGATACCAATATTCCTTGAAAACAATACAATATTCTAATTAATAAATAAATAATTTTTCTTTTTTAAAATTTTGTGCAGAAACCCTATATTCTTTGTCACTTAAGAGGAAGCTTGGATGATATACCTGGGAGCTATAGCCGAGGTGAATCAAGTGGTCATCCTGCAGCTGATTATTGAGATATAATCATGTTGCAGAAAATATTTTCTAGTACGTATTACAGTTGAGATTGATCGATCTTGTTCCTTATTATATTCAAATAAAAAAAATATTGACTGACACTTGGTTGATTGTCTTGTTTGATTTTATTATACTGTAGGTGCAGCCTCAGCTACTGATACGTAATAATAAAGGGCTGGATGATCGCAGCAGATGCAGTTCATTCAAGCACGCATGTTTTCAATTTTGTTGCTTGATGACTTTGGATATATATAGTTATGTTGTGTTTGTGTATTATAATTACTTGGTGTTTGAGTTTGATTTATGTAATAAAGAAAATAATTATTTCCAACATGGCCATGCATGTTGTGAATTTAGTTAGAAGGTTTCTTGGACGCCTTTGTCCTTTTGCGTTTAGTTAGAAGGTTTTTGACTGCAGACGAAGAATATAAAAGGTCAAAATGGTAAATGTACGATGCATGGTGGGTGCCTGGAAGGAGAGAAAAGGGAAAAGCTAACATTGAGTGAAATAATAAATGGGATAAAAAAATTATGTGGTAACAACTTCTGAAGAAAGTCATTTCGGGAAGATTCCACCACTTCAGCTTGAATGAATCTCACCATTCACATTCATTACTTTAAAATTTGTATCACTATAGAATAAACAAAATTTGTATCATTATAGAATAAACAAAATAAAATTTTGTTTAAAACATGTCATAATACAAAATATATATATATATATAAAAAATAGACACAAGAGAATTGTAATCAAACCAAACTAATCCACATAAAAAAAATTTCCTACTCAATGACCCGAGCCACACAAGGAAGTGCCGCACCTAGATTTTGAAATTTTAAGAAATTATTTTAAAAAAAGACCATGTTTTCGTTAAATTTAGAAAAATTATTTTATTTCCACCTATAAAGAAAGCAAATGCCCTAAAATATTATCACAGTTTTAAAATAATCATTTTTCCACCCGGAGTTTTTGAAAGTGTATTAATTTTCACATTTTTAAGATGGAAAATTAATAAATTTTATCAAGTTTTCAAGCGAAAAATATTGGAGTTTACGTGGAAATTATACACTTTTCCAATATCAGGTGGAAAATTGATAATTTAAAAATTATTATCAAATTTTCGAATTTTCACTTTCTCTAGCGTATGTGGCTCTGAGAGAGAGTGAGGAGGGAAAATGAGGCCACGTTACCTAATTTCCAATTTAATCATACTTTTACCGATAGTATTTACCGTCGGTATTTCCCGACAGAAGGTTTCCATCAGTAAAATTAGTTTCCGATAAGAGTCGTTTTAATTGAGCGCCACGTCTAGTGGACCTATATATTCTATCATTAAATTATCGATGGATTATTAAGTCGGTAATTTGTCAATGAAATTCCGCCAGTAAATCCGTCATAGGTGTAGACGCCATTTTTTAATCTTTTTTTTTTTAATACGTCGGTAGTTAACAACTTAATTTTTTCCATCATTTATTTTAATAGTTTTTTGTATTGTGCCCCAGTTAAATATTAAAATTATAAAAAATTTCATATTACCCCTGATTTAAATATTTAAATACTATTATTATTGAAATTTCGAAAAAAGACCATTTAACTTATTTTCCTTTATCTCGATGAAAAAACGCATAAAGGCGTCTTGATTATCTATTAATTGGATTCTTAGATTATCTTTATTATTTGAAAGACAAAATAGAATGTAGCCCAAAACAACAATGATAGAGATGTCCTAAAAAAACACACAGAAAATACATACTAAGCATATTTATAGTTTATAATTTAATTTTGAAAATTATCTATGGTCTACCCTAAATTATGTGAAAATCCAAAAATATTATAAATTTTTTTGATTTTATCATTTTTCCACCTAGAATTTAAAAATGTATCGATTTCTATCTTTTGAGGTAGAAAATTGTTAACTTTTTGTGTAATTTTTTGATGGAATATGATATATTTTGTAACTTCAAATAGAAAAATACATATTCTTACAAAATGTTAAAATAATAAAAAAAAATTGTAATATTTTGGGATTTCTCCAAACTTAGAGTGGACCAAAGATTATTTCTCAATTTAATTTTTATTTATTTTAATCCAAAATCTAATTTTCTCTAATAAATTTATGCTTTCAATATGTTTTGTGGGTGTTTTTAGGTATATGTTTATCCTTGTTAAATCCAAAATGATGTACTTATTGAGATATTTGTTTTTTGTTTTTGTTTTTTCCTTCAAAATTCAGTTTTTCTTATATATTCTCGCGATTTGAATAGATTAATCTAAATTGTTTCTGCTTGTGAAAGAAGGTGAGTGGGGAACATTACAAACCACACTCACAAAAAGAAATCACAATATGATAAAAAGAAGAAGGGGAAGGTCCGATGGTGACCCAAATCAATACAAGTCAATAACGAGGAAGATGGTGGGGTCGTATCTCTCGTATACAACTTATGAAACAAGTTCGTATTGCTACTTATGTAATATACATAATAATTCTTTTCCGACAATGAAAAATATAAGTGATGTGATGTCACGGAAACTTTTTATATATTAAGAGGTCAGTCGATCTCTCCTAATTTTTTTTTAATTATTAATTTTAAATAAATAATAAAATTATCAGTTCAATTTATAAATTAAACTCTTAAAATTATCACCCGGCTATAGGATCTCAAAGAATTTCTCCCAGTTGTGGGGTCTACTTGTTGCATCCACTCCAATAGAATGACTACAGGTTTCAAACTTAGGGGACTCACTTTCACCTTCTTAGTATAGGCAAAGACCAAGACGTATGAAAGAATCTCAAGTCAATGGCTTAAAAAAAATGTATATAAAGTGTGATTGATCACACTCAAGCTTATTATTACTCTACTGATAGCACAAACTAAATATTCTCGAGAAGGAAAAAAATGGAGGGTCATTGGCTTAGGCATGGGCTTGTGGGTTTCAGATTCCTCCCAACTGAAGAAGAAATCATAACGTATTTTCTTGAAAGGAAGATTCGCGGCCTTGATTTCCCTGTCCGTGCAGTGGAAGATGTCTTTGATATCTGCATGTACGAACCCTGGGACTTGCCTCGTAAGTATATATTAATAGTACAAAACTCAAATCAGTGCTGAATCCTTTTAACTTGTTTTGTGTAATGGGAACATGCAGAACGATCGCCAATACCGAAAGAAGACGAGGCGTGGTACTTTTTCAATATGCTGGTTTCAACAAATAAAGGGATAAACAGATTAACCAAGTCAGGATACTGGAAAAAGACAGGTGTAGATCGTATAATAAGGGACAAACAGGGGAAGCAGATTGGTTTAAAAAAGAATTTAGTTTTCTACAGAGGTCGTGTCCCTAATGGGATCAAAACCGACTGGGTTATACATGAATATCATTCCCATACGGCTGCTTCTCTTCCGGTACGATCTTACTTTGTATTTGGTATCTCCTGAATTAGATGTTCCTTGATTGATTGTCCAACTGGTTGAAGATTGAAAGTGATTGGTTAGTGATTAATGAAGACAATGTTTGAGACAGGGGTATTGAAAATCACTAGTTCGTTTATGTGTTCTATTCATATAAATTCGTAGCTCATTTTTTGGTTAAGTAATTAAGAAAACATCTCAGTTCTGATTTGAATATTGTTCTATATCAATGCAAGTTACATATGAATTAGATTCTGCCTGTTTTGTATTTCACTAGAAAACTGAAGCTTTGACAAAAAATTTGCTCAAGTAGTACTGCATTCTATATAATGACCCTTTTTGTTTTTGTTTCTTGTTTGTTTTCAATTGTATTGAAGGAATATGTACTCAGTCGCTTGATAAGAAAATCAGGTAAAAAGAATGATACTTGCAAAGAACAAAGTCCTCCTTCGGCTTCTGATTCTGGAAATCATGCTGCAGAAAGTACTAGTACACAAACATTGTTTGAAGAATTGCTCTTTGACGATAACATGCTGGACCTCGATCCTCTTGAGGATCTGATGTTTGAGCAAGGAATCTCCAATTCTAATGGCTTTGATCACAACACTCCTTCTTCGTTTCTGTCAATGTTTCAAATGGAGGAAGGAAACTCCAATTCCAATGGCTTTGATCACAACACTCTCCCATCATGGCAGTCAATGGTTCAACCGGAGCAAGAAACCTCCAACTCTAATGGGTTTGATCAGAACGATCTCTCTTTATTGCTGTCAATGGATCAACAGGAGCAAGGGACCGTATATTCTGATGGGTTTATTAATGAACATAGCTTGAATGATTATTTTCTTGAAACCAGTGACCAAGAAGATGCCTTTGTCTTTGTGGATCCACTGTGGGCTGATGAAGGCAGATGCTCTGGCAAAATAAATGTAAACACTCGTCTTCATGACTTCAACCCAACAAAACCTTTGAGTGGAGTGTATGTTGGAGACAGCAGTGATAGGAATACAGAAATGCCCTATGAACAGGTAAAAATAAGTTTTGTTCGGTATCTATTGAAGAATTTACTCCAGTTTTATTATACAGGATAATTTTATTAGTATTACTGCTGGAATTATAAGATAGCTTCACTTGTTATCATAATTACGGTGTTAGCAGTAGAATTCTCGTATGGCTTATGGGTTCTTGAATTAGTTGTGACTAGTTAAGAGAATTTTAGATGTGATGTCATCTTATAGAAGCCAAACCCTCGTGCTTTGCTGTATTTCTGCCTTCATAGGTTTGAGATTATGCTATTTCATTTTTCGTCCTTGTTTTGAACACTCTGAATATCAACTTATCCATTTTTATCTTCATGTGATTGTGACAGGGTCCAGTGTTGGAAACTCCACGCTTGTTTTATAAGAATGCCAGTTCGATAGGGCGTCCAGAGATGGAAAGTTCACCTCTTGAAAGTTCTTACTCTTCGGACAATGATGCAATTAAGGAATCAGATAGTTCATCTGTCAATTCAGATACAAAACTGGCCGGTATCTTTCATGTTGATGTAGTTGATGAATTTCCTACTAACACTAGAACCTGCAAAGCTCAGCATACACCCAAATCCCACAAGTACTTTAATGCACAATGTTCTCAAAAACTGCAAATGCAGAGCAAAGTTTCCCACAAAGCAGTATCAAATGTTGAGGTATGAACCTTTAAAATAACCTCTCTCCATGAACTTATAAATTCAATCCTCAACATATTGTAAGAAATATATATGAGTGATTTTAAACTCAATACGATTTATTTCGCAGATGGGAGAAAACTATATTGTGAAGTCTGGCAAAGACAAGCAAGTGGCGCAAACAAGCAGTGCAAAGTCTAGCTCTGGCTCTTGCTCAAACAGGTCTGGTAGCAGCAACACAAAGGAGTTTCCCATTTTCAGAATGTCGGCTGGTTATTGTTCTGACGGGGTTGGTAGCAACAACGGAAAGGGTTCTTTCATTTCCATGGAGACTCCTCAGTTAAGCCACAAAACCTATCCACCAGTAGTGTATCTTTTCAATGTGCTTGTCAGTTTAGTTTTGATCATATTTACTATCAGAGAAATAGTTTATCTTCACTGAGTGATGTTCTTCTTACCAGTTTTAAAAATGGCATGTCATCACAACACAGAATGTGTCTCCCTGTGATTACATGCCTGTAACTGGTATAGAAAGCATTTTTCATGTTAAAATTTTCATTTTAAGCTTATGTCTGTGCTTCGAATTTTGGCATGCTACTGTAATTTTATGGCCAATCTTGATGTTGAATGTAATTTCTATGTTTGTTTGCTTTATTGTTAATACACACACTGAGTGATTTAAGACGGGTGGGCAAATGGCCGAGCATTGAAAAGCTTACTTCCAATTCAAGTGGTGTTTATTAATGTTTTCAAGATTTTGAACGAACATAATTTCTTAAACTTTAAATTGATGCTATTATTGTGTTTTACTAATTCCGAACTTAAATAAACAAATTGAAAATTATGGACTTTTCAAAACGTGATTCATTTACTCACCCTATTAAGAGCCATAGAATTAGAGTTTAGCTGTTAAGTCACTGTAACAAGATTATGAATCTATGATCCTGAATTTGTGTCTCAAGAGTAAAATTAACTGATTAAACTGTTTCTTTTAAAAAAAAAAAAAAAAAAATCCATCTCCAAAGAAGTTATACTAAATAGTACTTATTGGTAGGGGTGAGCATTGCTTCCGGTTCTACCGCAAATCGCAAGGAACCGGACTGATTTTCCGATTTCAGAACCGGAATCGATTCCTTCAGGGTCGGTTCCGGTTCCAAAATGTTAGGAACAAATTTTTTAGGTCCTGTTCTGATTTTAGTATGGTGGAAACTGTAATCGAATTTTGGAATCGGTTTTCAAATTATAAAATCATTTTTTTTTGTTAAAAAATTTAAGGAAAGTCAAAGTCTCTTACTTAAATAATATACATTTACCCCACCCAAATCCCAAATTAAATTTAAATGTATATTGAACAAATATAACAATATCAATTATCAAATTTTATATTTTTTTAAATGAAACAAAAAATATATTGAAAAAATGAAAAATAGGGTAACCCGGAACCGATTGAAAATCGATAAATAGGATACCCTATTTAATTGGATAGGTTCTGATTTTAAAATACTAATAACCGATTTTTTCTAAATAGATTTCGATTGGACTCAAAATCGAAACCGAAATTGATTTTGCTCCTCCTACTTATGGGCCAAATTACAGCTATATCTTCAAGAAATTAATTCTGGGTCTATACAAATTTATATTGACTTCAATCATCAGTATTCACTTTGAATTACAGATGTAATAGGGAGAATTTTTTATTTTTTTTATTTTTTGCATTTAATTATATTATTTCTATAATTATAATTTATGCTATGAATGTTTAGTAATTACATTTTTTTTCCTAGTAAAAAGTGAGTTACATAAATATTTTGAAGGGTTCAAATCAAATAGTCCACTTCAATCAAATTTAAATTAATTTTTGGGATAATGTCAATTTCCCCCAACTATATTCAATATATACTGCTTATCCCCTAATTTTTTGTAATACCCCATCATCCATAATCTCTAAATTTAAGATTTTTTTTTAACCTTTACTACCTTGATATACTACTTTATTAATATAATAATTGATGTGTTTTATTATTTTTATTTTATTTTTTTTCAATACTAATATTATTTTTAAAATTACAAAATCTAATAATTTTTATAACGAATACTTTTACTTAACTTCTTTAATTTTTATGATTTTTTTTTAATGTGGTGTAGGTATTTAGTTTGAAAAATGAGCTTGAGATTTTTTTAAATTCATTTTTTTCATTCATTTAGAGGATAAATTATGAAGGACTGGCAGAATTATTATTTTTATTTAAGTCAATTTTATTGTCATTATTTAATTAGGTTAATGCGAAATTGAAAATAATTTTATATTGTATTTATGTCATTACATTAATATTCAAGGATAAATATGTATAAGAATCTTAATTTTTTGTGGTAAGAGATAATGGATATTATAAAAATAATAATATGGAGGAAATGGGGTATACAATAAATATATTATTAGGAGGAAAATGG
>SKCR01047239.1:0-30915 GCA_019454045.1 Zanthoxylum bungeanum
CAACCCGCGCACACCCCTACCTGATAATAAACGAACCAAGGCCATATCGATAGAGGATAATGGGTCGTCAATTTTCATATGAACATGACCCTAACATGCACCACGGAGGTTTGAAAATCCATAAATCAAAATCATCATATAAGCATCGTGGCAAAAAACAAAGCATATAACATCCAATCAAAATAACTTATATATCAAGAAATAAATTTATCCAAACTAATCATTATTGAAGCACTTAGTAATAAAATAAAAGTATCGTTAAAATATAAAACAAAAAAATCAAACGAAACGTAAAACAAAAGTATCAATGAAAATAAATAATATGTGATAAGTCATGCTCGCGATCTACAAGAGATAAGAATAGATGAGATACTTATAATAATTTTTCAAAATGAAATCCAACCTATGATGAGAGTTGTCGTAACATATGCCTCTATTAATTACCATTACCGTTAATCGATTTTGTGTATATATACTAAACTTCCGAACAACAACATAACCAATAAAACTTCTCTAATGGCGGAATTCACCAACATTTATCCAAGTCGTCACCTTCACCAATCCAACAACAAATAACCCATCAAGGCTTCACCCAAGCACCAAATAAAATACTAAAATAGTGCACTACAACCACACATTAAACCAAACACACTCCTCCAAGAAATTTCTACTATGGCCGAACCTACCGCTCTCTCCTTATTAGGTTCAAATTTTTTTCTTTATCTCATAACAATTGCTACACTACACAACCAAAACAACCTTCCATAACCCTCCATAAATATAGGAATATTCAATTTCCAAAATACAAACACCATATACCACAATGCTTATCAAACCCATTTAATTAGTCAAAGATGAGCCTTGGGGCTCTGAGACTTATTTGCCTTACTTAGAAAGCGTTTTTTAGTTTTTGTAAATTAAAATTTTAAAACAGAAGAACACAATTCTTCAAGAAAGATAAAAAAACGTTTTGGTATCCATTCACAATTTAACTGTTTATATTTGTTTATAAATATAAAACAGTGTTGTAGAGTTACACACAACTTGATATCCATTCTTATCCTTGATATACAAAAAAGAAGTTTTCCATAGAAGCACACAATTTTGATCTTGAAAAAGAACACCAAGTAAATTCGCCAGGGGTCGATTTTCAATGCAGAATTTTGACTTACAGATTGTTGAATCCTGGTGGCAGACGTCCGAAGAACTACAAACACAAAAGTAGGAATGAAATTCTGCTCTAGGACATAGCATTTACGCTAGCCTCAATTTTCAAGTCAATGAATTTATTAATTTCGGTTTCTTGGATTGTAAGTTTCAATTCTGTTTAGTTTGTTATTTTTAATTACAGTCATTATAATTATCAATTATGTATTGGCTGTTGTTATTGATTATATTCAATAAAATTTCTATATTCGTTTATTGTTCTTTAACAATTATTTTGGATGAAGTCCCTGCGCCAGGAAACAAGATTTAGTGACTAGCTATGTAATCCATGAGAAGATTATACAAACAGGACTCCATAGTGAAAGTGATGCATTATGTTATTGTCAGACGAATTTTATCCACGGAAATTTCTTCGAACTAAGTTTTCTCACGTCTCTATTAACAATAGTCACGTGAAAGTCGTACATTAGAGACTTTTATGGTTTACAAGTTTCACAAAAAACGAAATTTTCATTTTGATGGATTAATCAGATTATCTGACTTTTTCAAAAATAAATTAGAATCATCTGTTCTTCAGAAGGTTAGTGAGAATATTATAGTATTCTTAATATTTTATAAGATTTCCATCTCGTTCTTTATAGATGATGTCAGGATGTGCTAGGACATCATAGCTTTCAAGCACTTCTCCATAAACAACCTGGATAAAGCTTCTTGTGTGGTGGGCATAAAATTTTGTTAAGATAGAGGAAGCTGATTGGGGTATCCCAATCTAAGTACATGGATAGAATCCAAGAATAATTAATAAACTATATGTCAGTTAATATATCATTCTGATATGTATAGGGTATGATAGATTACATAGTTATCAGTTCAATTTGGGTACGACTATTGGATGGGTAGAACACATGTCCTGAAGTATCTGTTGGATATTGACACGCTTAAAAAGTAGTTCTTTAATCTCAAGTATAAGATTGTCGAAGTGATAAAATAACTTGATAAGTCCGGTGTCGATCTACAAGAAATAGATTTAGTAAAATAAAATAACAATTTGAGTGAAATTAAAAGATTGGATTTTTTTGAAGTGATTGAAAATTTTTAAATTGGATTGCAATAATAAAATAAAATACTGGGGTTTGGAGATCCATTTTTAATATTAAATTTAGAAATCTCACTTGTTATAATATATAAATTTTCATTATTACCAAATTAATTTATTTCAGGAATTAATTATGTCAAAATATATAAAAACCAGTCATAAAAGCAATGATAACTTTTGTCTATAAAAAGTCCAGTTAAGTACTCAATTATGCCAAATAAATAAAACCAACCATATAGACGGTAACAAAGTTTTTAAATAATTAATCAAGAATTAAATTAAATATTAATCATTAGATTATAATTTATATATTATAATATAAGTGAGATTAATCTAAATTTTCATATTATAAATTTCACTATTTACCCCAACAAAAATAAATTAGCTACTCATAATTTGAATAAAAATACTCAAAATTTTATTACTAAAAGAAAAAGAAATTGAAAGAAAGCTTTAGAATCATAAAATACACAAGACACTCTCTCTGAAATTCTATAAGAGAGATTTAGAAGAAAGTATGAAAGAAAATGTGCTGACCATTAGGGATGGCAATTTTCGGATCCGGATCCGCAACTTCTTTGTTGGACCCGGGTCCGGACCCGGGTATACCCGGAATGGACCCGGGATCCGCAACTTTTTTTTTATAATTCAAATTCACTTCTCTCCTCACATCAAACTCAAGCATTGTTAATTTCTTTGCTTCTTATTCTAGATTTCTTTGTAGGTCTTTAGCTTTTTGAATTTGCAAATGGCCGCTGTAGAGGTATAAGTATAACTAAACTTCTAGTTATCAAATTCTTATGCATGGTGTTATGGTTATTGGGTAATTAATAAAATTGTTCATGATTTGTGCCCTGCAGGTTGTGTCAGCAAATACTGCCCTTCCAGAGGAGAAAGCTGAGGAGACAATTAAGATTGAAGAAACTAAAACAGAAGAGGTGGTTACTGCAGTCTGCAGCACCTGTTTTTTTTTTTTCGTTTTTTTTTTTTTTATATAAATAAACCGGGTCCCGGGTAACCCGGATCCGGAAATTTCCAGACCCGCATCCGGACCCGGGACAATGAGAGTCTGGGAAATTCATAACCGGATCCGTAATTTTTTTTTGCGGATCCGGGTAGACCCGGACCCGGGTCGTCGTGGTCCATGCGGACCCGGGCCGGGTCCGGGTCTGGTTGCCATGCCTACTGATCATCCTCTTATTTATAGAGGATGCCCAGCATCCGGAAAAAATTATGGCCAAAATATGAATATTACACAAGGTTGGAATTTCCGAAGTTGTACACAGTTAGAACGCCCTATTAAATTTTTGACCTCCAAAATCCAAATGTCAAGTCCATTTTTCTAGATATGCATCCAAAGTGTTATTTTATCTACATAAAAGATAAAAATCACAATAAAATTATATAAAACATAAATTTAATTATTATTTTACAAATATGCTAAATTAAAAGGATTAATGAAATTATAAGTGTAAAATGATTGATTTTTCTTTTAATAAATGTGCAATTTTTAGTGTTCATCACATCCTCAACCAGCTTATTACTAGTCCATAGTAATTTAAGTGAAAAAACTTTAAAAAGATAGATTCTTATCCAAATTAATAATTGTATTCTTTCTTTCTAAATGATCAAACAAGTAAATTCTCCTATACTTTTTACCATTCTTCCATACACATAAAATAAGGTATCAATCAATTCATTGTGCCCACAATATTCACAGGTCTTGTTGAAAATAGAGTAATATTTTTGTCCTAAAATTATATTAGA
The DNA here is from genome assembly GCA_019454045.1 of Zanthoxylum bungeanum. Lineage (NCBI taxonomy): Eukaryota > Viridiplantae > Streptophyta > Magnoliopsida > Sapindales > Rutaceae > Zanthoxylum > Zanthoxylum bungeanum. The sequence goes on from SKCR01047239.1 coordinate 4,031, forward strand.
GTTCACACATTTTGACAATGAAAATTTATTTATAAATACAAAAATAGATTTTTTTTTAAAAAATCATAATACATCATCAATCATTGTAATGAGCTTTGGGACAGTGACTCCCAAACCAGTTGGCTTTAGGGCATTAGGTGTTAAGACAACCCTACAGACTTAATTTCTCGGATCTCAGATATTAAAAAGAAAAAGTGTTTGTTTTCCTTAAGAATTCTCTTTAACCTGTGTAAGGAGCTTTGGGTCAATGACTCCCAGACCAATTGGCCTTAGGCACTAAGTGTTAAAACACCTTTACAGACTTACTTGCTCGACTTATAGAGGCTACGAAATTGAACTTATTCACACATTTTTTAAATTAAACTAACTCAAGCTCTACCGTTTTACGCGAAAAATCACTGCTTGTTGAGGCAAGATGTCCGGTTACTAAGTAAAAACATGGTTAGTTTTTTGAATAAAAACACAAATTTCACTGCCTTTAGGTGCTAATTCCAACAAACTAGAGAACTGAATATTACAAAATTTTCACTTACAACCCATGATCATATGTTACCGTGTACGTTGATAATACATGTCAAATGAGCATATGAAGATTAAATTTAATCAATATTATGGAGAATTCACAAATTCAAATGATTCAAAAAGAAATGAACAAAAACAACTTGTTACAAATTATTTTGAGATGCGTCTCAGGAGCGGAATCTCCTTACTCAACCACCTCTGAACAACAATTCCACTTGGTTAATCAAAAATTTATTGTTAGTTTGTGTGTAATTTTTTTGAAATACACAAAGAAAATCAACACTTTTTTTTATACACAAAATAACAAGAAAGTAAAAACAATATAAAAGAAAACTTTTTTTTTAAAACGAAAAACACAGCAATGAAACATAAAAATAAAAACTATATAATCAACTATCATCTCCCCCAAATTAATTTGAGACATTGTCCCCAATGTCTGAAAAAGAAGAAGTAGAGTTTAGAAGATATCACCTGGTTAGTGTGGAATTGACAATTGAATCTATTATGACTATTTAAAAGAAAAAATTACAGATTAAAATTCAAGTCCACTGTACGTTTCTTGCCATGATCGTTATTAGACCAGTTCAACTTGGAAAGAATGGGGTCGATTTTTGATTCATAAGCTAAAAGTTGGTCAATTAAATCATCAGTTTTTCTTGCAGTTAGGAATATATCTTTTACCGGTTTTGAAATAAACCCATTTATTTTGGCATCCTCAAGAAATACAAAAAGAAAATCCAAAAATACATCAACATTAAGTAGTCCAATGAGTTTTTGATGAATGTTCAAGTTCGCCTATGAAGCAATTGTAAATATTTCTTCCAACGTTCCAAGCCTACCTGGTAAAGTAATAAAAGCGTCAACATGATTGATCATTTCAGTAAGTCTTTCAGACATATCTGAAATACATTCTTCTCCATTTGATTTTCCGATGAGGTTTTCCTTTGTCAAAGGTTTTGGAATGATCCCCAAAACTTGACTGCCACCTTCTTGCACGGCTTTTGAAACACATCCCATCAATCCAAGATTGCCACCGCCATATACTAAGTGCATGTTTCTTTATGCCATAACTCTACCCAATTCTTGTGCAGCTTCGACAATTCTGGTTTAGTTTCAGAGCTAGTTCCATAAAAGACACATATATTAGTAACTCATCGTCTTGAACTTTTCTCCATTTTTTGATATCTCTCTTATCTAGATATGTCGAATAGAGAAATGACGAGCTAAATTTATAGATCCTGAAAAAGGGTGAGCAATAAATGCACTAGTATTTGTAAAATGATAATTGTCAGATGAATAATAAAATAGAACGTGAAAGTTAAAAAGTTTAGATACTGTCGGCAAAAGTAAAGAAAATCAAACAGTAAATTAAAGTAAATCAAAACAGTAATTTAAAGTGAAGGAAATGAAAGCAATAAATTTAAAAAAATATCTACTGGTAGTTGTGATTGTGACTCACATATTTCTCTGGTTTTACGTCCAATAACGGCTTGAACGCCCTCTATGGGTCATGGATAGGCTTCCCATCCAATTTTCTTATAAATTGACAAACACGGCCTTTTAAAGTCAGATTCCTGAGACTGTATTATTGTCTTATTTTTTGAAATCGTGTATGCAAATTGCGAATTACTCGATGAACATGTCCACTGGGATGCGTCTCAAGAGTCAATGATATATCATCTAAAGACTCTTTACTCAAGCCATCTCTAATGAATTCAATTTTATCTTCGTAATTGTCAGACACTATTCCAAAAGAATGATAATGAGTGTTGCATGTCCAGCGTACACATTTATAACAAACACCTAATTGTTTAGCTCTTTGTTTTTTAGCACAAGTGTTTTTCCCTAAACCAGGCATGTAAGAAATGAAAGAGTCGGATGACACACCTGCCAAGCGAACTTACTTCAAGTACCCAATGAATATCACTAGGAATACCATGGATCATAAGAAGCCTCATTCTTTCGGTTCGTGCTTTGTAAATTTTCATCAGAGTATTTTGGGGGAAAGAAAGAAAATGTCTGTGGAGTTTTGCAAGAGTTTCTTCCATATCTTGATGGCTCCAGTCAGGAGGTATTATTCCTTCTTGATCACTAATGAGAGAGGAAAAATTTTCACATGGTGAGTTTGTTCATCTCCAAGAGATGCATACTTCAATTCTTCTAGCAAAGTTTTCAATTGTAAATTTGCTGATTCCTCTTGTTTTTCTTCTTCCAGTATTCCTAGCTCCTCAAGATTTTTCTTCTCTCAATCATATTCCAGTACATGTGTAGAATCAAGTAAAAATTCATTAGGAATATCCGAATCTAATTGTGTACTTGATTCAAGAAAATTACCTGTACAAATTTCTGTAAGATCAGATAAACTCCCCTAAATATATTCATCAACAATTGGTTCAATTAGTTTTATCGTCTCATCTTCACTGTCCTCATCATATGGTTGTTTGCACATGTTAAAAATATTAAGCTTCAATGTCATATTTCCAAAGAATAAATTCATGATTCCATTCCTGCAATTAATTAAAGCATTAGCTGTTGCTAAAAATGGGCTACCAAGTATTACATGAATTGGATTATAACTGTCTTCTAGAGGTTGTGTCTTCAAGACAATAAAATCCACATGATATATGAAATTATCGACTTGTATTAGCACGTCTTCCATAATTCCTTTTGGTACATTGACTGATCTATCGGTAAGTAAAAGAGTAGTTGAGGTTGGTTTTAACTCGCCAATATTAAGTTATTGATAAATCGAAAATGGAAGCAAATTGACACTAGCTCAAAGGTCAAGCAAACCATGTTCAATTTTTTGATTTCCAATAATACATGAAATAGTTGGACAACCAGAGTCTATGTATTTTAATGCATTATTGGTTGAGAGAATTAAACTTACCTGTTCAGCTAGAAAAATGTTTCTTTCTTACCATATGTTTCCTTTTAACGGTGCACAAGTCTTTCAGAAATTTGACATAAAATGGTATTTGTTGAATGACATCTAACAAAGGAATATTGACCTTGACCTGTTTGAATATCTCGTATATCTTTGGGGAATGGTTCAATTTCTTTGTTTTTAATGCTTGGGGAATTGGAGGTGTATGAGAAAAATTATTATCATCAACGACGGATAATGGTTCATCAACCCCTTCCTTACCCTATGAATTTGATTTATTTTTATTTTCGTAAGGTTCAAGAATAGGTCTGTGGATGACCTTACCACTGCGAAGAGTAATAATAGATTTGACATGGTCTATATGTTGACTTCCAGAACTACCCTCGTGAGGGTTTTGATGACTTTTAGGATTTGGTTGTGGTTGTGCAGGAAAGTTTCCTTTTTCATTAATTGTTAATGCAGATGTCATTTTGGAGATCAATCAATGTTTGCATATTTTGGTTATTGATGGCTTCTTATTTCTCAATGAATGTATGCAATGTATCCTCAAGGGTTCTCCTAGGTGGTGGGACATATGGTACATAATTCTGGGAATTTCAGAAATTTTGGTGTATCTGGGAGGTTGTTACGATGGTTGTGCTTAGTTATCATTCCTCCAATTGAAGTTTGGATGGTTTCTCCAACTAAAATTGTAGGTTTGGGAGTATGGGTTTGGATTTGGCCTATTGAAAGTGTTTATGGAACTGACTTATTCATGAAGACATTCTTGCAGGGCTGCCAAGGTTGGGCAAACTTGTGTGACATGTTCATTTGAATTATAGATTTGACACGTGACTTCTTGAATTGACTTAACATGATCACTTTGTCTCATTTCTAATGCCTCGAATTTTTTAGCTATAGATGCATATTTAGCAGAAAGGTCATGGTCTTCCCTAAGGTTAAACATACCTCTACCAGATGGCTGTGGTTTTATAGATGACTCATAAGTGCCAACTGTGTCCCATTGTTGTGCATTCTCTGTTATGTGTTCTAGGTAATCTAGTGCATCTTCAGAATTTTTATCCCTAAATTCACCATTACATATCATTTTCACTACTTGTCTACCTTGGAGTGTCAAACCCTCGTAGAAGTAGGCAACCAGCTTCCACGTTTCAAACTCATGATGTGGACAAACATTCAACATCTTTTTAAATCTCTCCCAATATTGGTAAAGTGTTTCCCCCGACTCTTGTGTGAAAGTTGTGATTCTCCTCTTAAAGGAGTTTGTCCTATAAAGGGGAAATTTTATTTTTCAGAAACTGTTCTTGCAAATCATCCCATGTTCTGATGGATCCTAGCTTAAGGTTCTACAACCAAATTTAACTTTATCCTTTAAAGAAAAGGGAAAAAAATTTAATCGAATTATATTCATGCTGCAATTTTGGTTTGTGCAAGTGTTACATGCCTCTTCAAATTCCCTTAAGTGCTGATAAGGATTTTCTGATTCTAAACCGTGAGATGTGGGTAAAATTTGGATGACACTAGACTTAAAATTGAAACGTGTCGCATCTGGGGGAAAAATAATGCAATATGGTGATCCTGTCCTAGCGGGATTCATGAATTATCTGAGTGTCATAGGATGATTAAGATCGCCATGCTGAGACTCATTTTCTTCCTGATCAACTGGATTTTCAACTCGGGCAGGTGGATTTTCATTTTGATTCTCGGCCATTTTGACAAACGATGAAAGTGATGGAGACTCTCTATTTAATCTACTACTAGATTATCGAGATCAATGTCTTATGCAACCTAAATGCAGACTATTTGTTAAAATTTAAAAATGCAAATGAAATACTTACAAAAGGAAAAATAATAATAAACAAGTGAATGCAAGAAAAACAAAAGTTAAAATAAAGGACAAAAAGAAAAAAAATATAAATGTATTCTTAAAAAAATAAGATACATAAAATACAAACAAAATAAATAAAAACATAAAAATAAACATACAGAAAAAATATATAGAGGGATGTTAAAGTATTATTTTATCTACTAAATTATATTCTCCGGCAACAGCGCCAAAAACTTGACACGCTTAAAAATAGGTTCTTTACTCCCAAGTATAAGAGTGTCGAAGTAATAAAATAACCTAGAAAGTCCGGGATCGATCCACAGATAATAGATTTAGTAAAATAAAATAACAATTTGAGTGAAAATTAAAAGACTAGATTTTTTTTGAATTGATTGGAAACAAGTCCAGTTAGGTACTCAATTATGCCATATAAAATCAACCATAAATATGGTGATAACTTGTCTATAACAAGTCCAGTTAGGTACTCAATTATGCCAAATAAATAAAACCAGCCATATAGGCGGTAACAAAATTTGTTAATAATTAATCCAGAATTAAATTAAATATTAATCATTAGATTACAATTTATATATTATATATAAGTGAGATTAATCTAAATTTTTATATTAAAAGTTTCACCATTTACCCTAGCAAAAAGAAATTAGCTAGTCATAATTTGAATAAAAAAATTCATAATTTTATTATTAAAAGAAAAAGAAATTATAGGAAATCTTTACAAAAATAAAATACAAGAAACTCTCCCTAAAATTCTACAAGAGAGATTTAGAAGAAAGTATGAAAGAAAATTTGCTGAGGATGCCCAGTAAATTGCAAATTTGCTGAGTATGAAAGGCAATTTGCAATTGCAATTACTCTACCAAACATGGTCAATGTTTGGTGGAGTTGTGACAAACAATCAAATGTTGGTTTTATTTTTTTTATTTTGATCTGACAATGATTTTTACATATAACATACTTTGGCTTCTTCGTCAATTTCGGTCTTTAAACATTACGAATTAGAAAATATTATCAACAATAAAGTTGTACATCTTTGAGTATTCTTTCATTTGGAACTAGAATCACTTCATTTCGATATCAGAGTAAAATACTATGGCCAAAGTAAGAATATTGTGTAGGGTTGGAATTTATGAAGTTGTACACTGTTAAAATGCCCTATAAATTTTGTGGCCTCCAAAATCAAAATGTCAAGTCCATTTTTCTAGATATGCATCCAAAATATTATTTCACCTACATAAAAGATAAAAATCATAATAAAATTATATAAAATATAAATTCAATTATTATTTTACAAATATGCTAAATTAAGGGGATTAATGAAACTATAAGTGTTGATTTTTCTTTTAATAAATTTGCACTTTTTAGTGTTCATCAGATACTAAGGATAAGTTCTATGTTTGGTGGAAACGGTGACTTGAAAGGTCAGTGGATTTCGATTCCAAATAGAATAAAGATGATAGATTATCTACTTCAGGATTCGAGATATACCCTCAATGACATTAACGTAACTTGGTGCACACATTGACCAAATATTACTATTTTTTACAATATATGATTTTTCTACTTCCTTTTACATTAGCTTTACTCCTTGTCATGTCTCAAGCTTAAACACACCATCAAAACAACCCCTCTTTATTTTCTTTTTTCATAAGGCAGAAACTTGGCCCTACATTTCGATTTATTTTCAATTTCTTACAACACCTATCATTCTTTTCACTACACCTGATCAACCCAAGCCTACTCATTCTTTTTTCATGCACTAATCCTAACTAAAAAAAATCAGACCAAATAATTTCCCCCCAAACATATACACATTCTCGGCCAGCCCCTTTAAAATGGAGAAAAAATTGGGCATTCTTCAAAAACAACCTTTAATACATATGAATATGGCTATGAGATGTTCAAAAATGCACACTAAATACTATAATTAGGTTAAAATACAAAAACAAAGAACTAGGGTTCTTGAGCTATAAGATGGGGATTTCATTTTTCATATACAAAAAAAATTAAATTCGAGAAGAGGAAGAGAATAAAGAGCTTACTAGCATAGGTTGGAGCTTGAAGTCATCATTTTCCTTCAAGGATGAGTAAGGAAATAATTGAGCTCTCTCTCTCCAAAAGCTATCTCACGTTTTCTCTTTGTCAAAATAAGGGGGATAATGAATAGTATGTTATTTATAAGAGAAAGCTGAATTTTTTAAATAAAATAATGCTAAAAATCAGAAAAATATGGAGATTTCTAGAGCAGTCCACATGCAACACTATTCATACGACTTTGACTTATTTTTTTGACCTAGTTCGGATCTGAATTTGGGAATATGTTCAACATAAAGTTGTAGGTCTTACTCTTAGATTTAATGATATAAAATTCATGAAAATCAGATATCATATGAAAAAATTACGTTCAGATTACTAAAACTAGCTTATTGACTCTGTTAAGCTAAAATGAGGTATTGAAATTGAAACTTTATCCGGGACCTCCATACAAGATTCCTAAGGTGTGAAACCTATTTTTTTATATTATTTTTTTAATTCTAAGATGTTATGCATAATGATTCACTCTACCGAATATGACAGGTTTGACTAGGGTGTTATATTCACCCCCTCAATATGGATTCATCCCGAATCTCAATCTGCGTGTTAACTGGGCTACTAAACTATCATGCATTATCTATTACCTGAGATGCTTTCATATACCTAAAAATGAGTATCCTTCATAAATACAATCCTTAGTCCTTGGGTTACGAGTTATTACCGGCTACTAAATTTTTGAGAAATCTATAGAACTATGCCCCTTACTCCTCAACCTAAAGTTACTCCTATTAGTTCCATATATAACAAATGTTACCATGAAATCTTGATCTAGCTAGGTAAACTTAATCTGTCCGCTTCCTTTCCAACCCTTGGAAATCCTCACAATGACATAATAAATACATAATTATGCTTGTCTTTTACTAAAGCTGTTTACTGCTCAATTTGTAGCTTCCCATACGTCAACCATCTAGATTTTTTACTTATCATGACCTATGTATGATTCCTGCTAGCTAAATATCGTCCCATATTTCCTTCCTTTCATTATCTTTCTTTCATTTCCTATAATATCAATCAAGTCTTAATGACCTCGTTTCCCTAACTTTGAGCATACCACTGGTTCTTCACATTTTGTTACAATGTAGTATCTTTAATGATCTCTCTAGTAATTAACGTCGTATGCATTCAGTTAATGGCTAAGGTTTCTCTAATAATTTTTAAAATCTACTGCGCAAACTTTGGTATTAGTTATAAACCTCAATTATAGGATAAATTACTGCATTACTAACTCCCTCAGAAGACTGGGTTACTTAAAATAGTATCATTGAGTCGTGCCCTACTATACCTAACCTCTAACTTATCTTAAATTTTTCTTGATTTTTGGTACCACCATACTCCTACTTGTAAGAGTTAGCTTCTTTTCCTTCGTTGTCATTAATAGCTTCTAATATTCCATCTACAATATCATCATCAATCAACTCGCTCGTATTCAATAATTTATTCTTTCACACTATCTCATTACCTTAAATATTTAACACATTTATTCTCTTTGAAATCACGTACCCACCGTTTTTTGACTAATGACACTTAAAAACTACCCTTAAAGTTCCTTTATTATAAGAACTTAGTAATGTATTAATGGAAGTTACTCTTGCTTAACTATATTGTTATTCTCATTCACGTAAACTATGAGCATCTTCCTTCTTAGTTTGAAGAGATCTCTCCGTTAAAATCTATTACAGTCTCATCCCTCTTCCATATGAGAATATTTACCTTTGAAGCCTCTCTGTCGGTGTTTACTATTATTTTATCACTTGTCAATGAATAAGACATTTCATTACTTATTTTGCGGTAACTTCATTCGGGTGTACTATACCATGTTCACTTTAGGGTTATGATTTGTTATTATCATTAATTTAACTGAGAGGGAAATACGCTATCTGGGAAAACCTGTTAACTATATTTTAAGTGAAATCTTACTCCGTTGGTCATCGGTAAACAAACGTAATGTCTATGATTACATGTATGGTTTACAACCTAAAAAGCATGAGCTCTGAAATGTCTATATGGTTCTTTTACTGTTCCGTCCTAATTAAGTGTCTGGTAAAACATCTAGGTACCTAGTCACCATGGTCTTTATTCATGTTAAGCAGCTAGTAAATTATTTAGAGTCATGTTTTGTCTTGTTCCTACATGGGTGCATCACGTGAGGAAGCATACGAGTTTTACTTACTATTTTTCCTTCAGCTCTGTAACCTCACTGTCATACCTTTTATAGTCCTTCTACTATTGAAGTTGTTCTTCATTTCGTAGATGGAAGTCCGGTACTCTAATGTCCTTAGTTATGTCTAACGTTGCAGGCTAGATTTGTACAAAAGCATGTAGTACTACAGAACCTAAAACTGAATCTTACTGCTCATGTACTTTTATCTCTATTTGACTAGTACTCTCATATTTGTTGTATCTCCTCGAAAATTCTACATCCGTCTTATTTCCTAAAGTCTCTCTCTTCCTCTCATGCTTTGTATTGCATCTGAGGCTCTTGTTATTTATATGCCTCAAATACCTTATCATAAGCGTAATGTCTTCGTTCTTTGGGATAAAATGACTCTGGCCGTGCCTCGAAGGTGTTACACTACAACTGGAGTCTACCTATTCCTGAGAACATCATCAAGATGGTGATATGATCCATCTCCACTAGGGCTATCTACCTAGGATTGAGAATGGGGTCGAGTAATCAATGTCTATTTCAGGTTATCACGTAAAAATATAAAAGGTAGGGTCGCTTAAATGTAACATCTAGCCTCTCTTCTAGTTCAGTTCTTTACCATTACCCGTACTATCCTTTACTGGGAATTCTCCGAAACATGACTTATTCCAAGTCTTTCTTTACTCTCTCTTGGTTACCTATTTCTGATAGTTTCGTCGTACTCTTCTTAGTTTCTTTTTTTGGCTCGATAGAAAATCTTGTAAAATTTACATTTATTTTTATGAATGTCATATGCTCTACTCTACCTTTTCCAAGTACTCAAATTTCATGAGTCTTTACTTCTTAGAACATTTTAGTTTAGTAACAAATTAAGATAACTTTGCTAAATTTAGCTAAACTTAAGATACATTTGAAATTTTCTACTATTTAGGAAATGTAAGCTTACAAGTCTCATCTAGATTCTCATATATTCAATAGATCTTGCTAGGGTGTTGTTAAGCATTGTATATGTTCTGCTGGGTTACTAATTATACTCATTCGGGGCTATATTAAATTCCAGATTCGGGAAACGGATATGCATATCTTATAGAGATCTTGGAAAAATGATTTTGCTACTACTTGTCGAGGCTCTGCGGTAATTTAGGTGAGTGCCTAAATACTTATTGGGTTTCGTACTGTAGTATAGGAAATTTATTTTATGTACTATTGAGGGTCACATGGGTCTTGCTATGGCTTGGGGTAACATAACTTTATCAAATATTATGGTTTCTTCTGCTTTGCTGTAATCTTTGAGCTCTGTAATCTACGTCGTGACCTATACTGGACTTCCCCACTATTTTCGAAGTTTTCACAACGTTTCTCATTTACATGATCTTTTTCTAGGGGTTATATGGGTTACTACTATGGCTGGTCTATTCTATGAACTTCTATTGGTGCTGCAAACTTCAGGCGAGCGTGTCTACGTCGTGTGCTACACTAGGCTCTCGTACTGATTTTTATAGTTTCGATGGATCTATATCTAGTAGACTTATCTCTTAAGGTTTTCCTATTTCTATTTCTTGTATACTACTATAGGTACTGGGTTTTCTAACAAATAACTTTATCTATTCTGGTCAATAAGGGAATGGTAGGGTCTAAATGTCAAATTTTGTTTAATAACTTTGTATTGGTGTCCTTTAGAATAAGTATGAGATGTACTCTGCTAGGAAGTTTTCATATCCAGTACCTTAACGGGTCAGACAATGGTCAAGTTATGATTTCACACACTTTGGACTCCTTTGCTAATATAACCAATTTGCTCATTCTTATGATATTAGTCTTGATTTTAGGCTAGGGTATTTGAAACCTTTACATTCTTGTAGGTATCTCAAACCTATTAGGAATCTTCATAACTATATCAGATTTCTTACTTCTTTTACTTATTTAACTACCTTCTATCCTTCGGAAAGCTTGTTATACATATATAGATCTAAAAAACAACTGGGTCTTCTCTATGGGATCTTCAAAGGAGGGAAGAAACTTACTTGAGTTTATCTATCATTCTTATGTCTACTTCTACTCATTCTATCTCTTTGCTACTACTATAAACATCTTCCTTTATTTTCTAGTTCCGAACTTTCTTCTAGCTTTTCTTTTTAATCCTTCAGGTATATATTCTAGAAAACTTCACAAGTTGTTATTTCACTTATCATGTTTGAACTTCGAGTGTCATCTTTGAATGGTTACAACATAAGGATTTTTGCTACAATAAGAATTCTATTTTCAGATTATTAGAGGGATAATCAATGATTCTCGGAAATCTTACTAACAATTCTATAGGGTTTGAGGACGTACTCGAGGAGAGGATATTGGTGAGGTAGTATCTCGTATACAAGTACCCAGGACATACTACCTATACAAGACCCAAACCTCTCTACCTACTGCAGTCACTGACTCATTAGTGTAGACAACAGAACCTGGGCGACGCTTTTCTAGGCTCGCGGCCTATTTGAGAATACAAATAACATGGAGTCGCCACCCGGTGTGAACCGGGACAAAGATTTAAGGCCGCACTCACCCCTCGCAGGGAAGACCTCAAACCGTTGGGTTCGGAATGGTCCCTTACTTAGTCATTGTGATGATATAATTTGTGCACTAAATCAACCGCATCTATCCAATAGTCATGCTCAAGGGTACTTAGATCTAACATGCTTTCATCCAAATAATCCCACGCAATGTAACACAACAAGCATATTAAACCATTAAATCAACATGTACGAATCATTACCCAAACGCATCATAAACTAAGAACATGCATGTGAACAACCTAAACATGCTTTAACAAATAAATAACAAATTAAATTAAACCATGCTTCAAATAATAAACAAATAACCTAAAGACTATAACATGCTCAAATACAAATTTGGATGGGACAAAACATATGTCTCTTAAGTGGTACGTGGCGTTGTATCCCGAGTACAAACCGCACTACCGTCCATTCGGATTCGGCTACGGAATTTACGTCCGGGTTTCCATCCTATATACCACAAAAGGGAACACATGTCCCGCCCATCCAACAATCAAATCATGCCTCAAACGACTCTCATGCAATTATATATCAAAGTAAAATAAATAAAGAATAAAGAAGATAGGTAAAAGGTACCCTCAGGTCTAACCTCTTTTGTCGATCTTTGGAAGCGCGTTCCAAGTCCGTTGGAAGGGCGAATGATCCGAAACCTTTCCAAATTGTTTGCTCACTGTTTTCCCTTGTTGTTTTGATGCTTGGGCTGCTGTTTTATCTCCGTTTCACACCCCGTTTGATAGCTGCGTTTCAGGTCACTGGTTCGGGCGTTTTAGTGGACTGTTTTAGTGATTTTGGTGGTCTCGGGAGGGGCGTTTGTAAAGATTTTTCGGTGAAACTTTTTGGGTATTTTTGGGATGGTTTTAAGATGATTTTAGGACTGTTTTGATGGGCTAAGGACGCAAGGAAACTGACCAGAACAGCGGCTAAACTACAGCAGTTCACTCGAGCAGTGAAGCCGTTTCACAGGGACTGTTTTGGGCGCTACTTTGGGCTGCTTTGGGGCTGATTTTTGCGGCACTTCAGGGACTGGAAATAAGGTTGATATGGGGGTAATTTAGGGCTGTGAATGGTGGTTGGAAGTTGGCAAAGGATGGGGGTAATTGAGGGTTGGGCGTGAATGGTGTGGTGGATGAAGGTGGATGCGGCCTTGGTGGTTTCTTGGCTTCAGGGATGCGGCAATATCAAGTTCTTGGGGAATGCTAGGGCGTGCTAGGGGGGCTTCTAAGATGCTTGAATAGATATGTGTGCCTCTTTGTGTTTGTGGGCAAAGGTCTCTTTTTATAGGCAAAGGGAGAGAGCTTTCCTTTTTAGATTAGGAAGGAATCTCCTAATTGATTTCTAATAAGGAATGCATCTCCTAATTAGGATTTGGGATTGGATTTGATTTGGTAATGATTTTATTTATTTAGGCAAGGATTAATCAATATTTAAACATGTGATTAATGTGCAATTTACCTAAATAAGGCACTAATGGGCGTGAATCATGACCAATGGGCATAGGCTTTGGTTTGACTTGGGTTGACTTGGGTATTTGGGCTTGGTTTGGGTTAGGTAGGTGATCTATGGGAGTGTTGGGCCTAAGATAAGCTTAGAAACGGAGGTATAACAACCAACCGAAGCGAAACAACTCGGAGAAATTCATCAAAAATTATATTTTCCAACTTTACCCTTCCAACGTTCTTTTCCCGCGACTTTCATGACTAAGAGGGAGTTGTCTCCATATAAGACTCCTCATCGGGTGTTATGCAAAAATGCAATGTCTACAGTCGCCCCCACTTTGATGGGACTTGTGCAGTGTGTGACAATGACAATTCTATCAAAGTACGTGCAATGCATTTTTTACTTACCTGGCTCGCCAGTTGCCACTTGACTTGTCGTGTTGATTCGAGTTGAAGTTGTGTTGAGGTGCTTCGACCTCTGGTCCATTCCCGAACCGTTGTTGTGATGTGATGAGGTCCATTCCCGAACCGTCACCGTGTTGTGGTCCATTCCCAAACCGATCTCCATTCCCGGAGTGTTGCTGTGATGTGATGAGGTCCATTCCCGAACCGTCACCGTTGTGGTCCATTCCCGAACCGATCTCCATTCCCGGAGTGTTTTGATATGATGTGATGAAGTCCATTCCCGAACTGTCACCGTTGTGTGGTCCATCCCGAACCGATCTCCATTCCCGGAGTGTTGTTGTGATGTGATGTGATGAAGTCCATCCATTCCCGAACTGTCACCGTTGTGGTCCATTCCCGAACCGATCTCCATTCCCGGAGTGTTGTTGTGATATGATGTGATGAAGTCCATTCCCGAACTGTCACCGTGTTGTGGTCCATTCCCGAACCGATCTCCATTCCCGGAGTGTTGTTGTGATGTGATGTGATGAAGTCCATTCCCGAACTGTCACCGTTGTGGTCCATTCCCGAACCGATCTCCATTCCCGGAGTGTTGTTGTGATATGATGTGATGAAGTCCATTCCCGAACTGTCACCGTGTTGTGGTCCATTCCCGAACCAATCTCCATTCCCGGAGTGTTTTGTTGTGATGTGATGTGATGAAGTCCATTCCCGAACTGTCACCGTGTGGTCCATTCCCGAACCGATCTCCATTCCCGGAGTGTTGTGTGATATGATGTGATGAAGTCCATTCCCGAACTGTCACCGGGTTGTGGTCCATTCCCGAACCAATTCCATTCCCGGAGTGTTGTTGTGATATGATGTGATGAAGTCCATTCCCGAACTGTCACCGTGTTGTGGTCCATTCCCGAACCGATCTCCATTCCCGGCGTGCCATTCCCGCGTGCTCATTCCCGAGCTGTCCATTCCGGACTAAATCTCCATTACCGGAGTGCCATTCCCGGCGTGCTCATTCCCGAGCGTGCTCATTCCCGAGCTGTCCATTCCTGGACTAAATCTCCATTCCCGGAGTGCCATTCCCGGCGTGCTCATTCCCGAGCTGCTCATTCCTGAGCTGTCCATTCCGCCCCGGAATTCCATTCCCGGCCATAATGATCTGATGTAATATGGGCTTCGCCCCAGAATGCCATTCTCGGCAGAAACTGAAACTGATATGATGTGGGCCTCGCCCCCAGAATGCCATTCTCGGCAGAAACTGAAACTGATGTCAATGATTCCACTCAGCGTATTGCAATTCCTCTCACGAGATCATCTCTGATAATTGGATATATTTTCGTCCTCAACGAATGCTTGATGTCGAAGCCAGAGAATCTTCAAAGTACTCGATATGCTCAACTCCGATCGTCTGAATAGGTGATCCAAACTAGACTCCTAGTGTGTGTGTGCCAAGGATCTTTCACAGCTTATTCCTTAAGCAAGCCAACTCGATAATTTCGCTTCGGAGAATCGGACCAGTGGGTCTAACCAACCTGAATGTCTTAATCACATTCTGTGATTACTTCATCATACTTGACATGATATGTCTTCTGTATTGCACTCTTGTCTCTTCTTTCATCGGAACTCTCTCTTTTTTCTATTTTTCTTCTCTTTTTTTTTCTTTGCTTTTCTTTCTTTTTTTTTTTTTTTGACACACCTACCCTTTAAGGTAGCATTTCTCCTCATGGTGTCCTAATACTCGCCCATGGGTAGTCTCACGCTTATCGGTTATATAGGCGGTCTTTTTCTTTTCTTTTCTTGCAGAGACATTTCTGTTATTTCTGACCATAATCATGTATCATAGCATCTGTAATCCAGGGTGGACCTCCAGGCAAACGGTCATTCACCGACCCTCTGTCTCTTCAGCTAGTCATCTCATCAACCACTCAGGCTTCCATTGTTGAGATCCCGTATTTAGGTGCTTTATGAGTCTAGTCAAGATCAATCTATTCAGCATACACCGCGAAGAACACTTCCAGCACTCGTTGTTTCTAAGGCTTCTACATATAGCAACAATGTCATCACCGGACATATTATCAAATTACCAAGATCTATTCTCTTCTTCTTTTTTTTTTTTTTTTTTTTTTTTTTTTTTGCAACCCACTCACTCACTCAAAGGAATTCTTCCTTTCTGCTACGACACTGTGGGCTTTGCCCCCGGGATCCATTCCCAAAACTCAAACTGAAAGCGGGCCTCAGCCCTCATTTCACCATCTGAACCTTAACACTAATGTGGACCTCAGCCCCGGGATTTCTACCCAAACTCAATACAGTGCTTTGCTGAGTGAATATCTGCCGCTTTCACTTTTCTGTCTTCGAAACCTGTGGAATACCAAACACAAAACACAAAACACGAAAACAAAAAGAATGCAGTAATGGGTTATATGTATGCGTGGATGCATGATTTTTCTTTATCCTGTTGGGTTGGGTCTTCTGCGGGTGACCATCCCGTCTTCTGCCCTCAGGCCAAATACAGCTTCAATCTGTCAACATTGATGGGATCGGTGAAACTCATTTCATTCCAAGTCTGATTCTCACTGCTCCATTCCCATTACCTTCTGAACAATGTATGGTCCTTCCCAATTTGGTTGAACTTTCCCCTCGGGTCTGTTGTTGATGGCTTCGACTGCTTTGAGTACTAGATCGCCCTTTCTTGATCTTGGTGGGCCGCACCTTCTTGTTGAATGCTCGAGCCAGCCTCTTCTGATAAATCTGCATGTGATGCAGGGACTTCATCATCTCTTCATCCATCAGAGCCACTGTTCAAACCTTTTGCGAGGTCCATTCCTGTTCTGGCAGTTCTGCTTCTGCGAGTACCCGCATGGACTTGTATCTCCATTTCTATCGGTAGTACCGCTTCCATTCCGTAGACCCAGGAATACGCGTAGCTCCTGTTTTCCGTTCTCCGATGTTCTGTATCCCCATAGAGCAAATGGCAGCTTATCAGCCCCGTCTTTGTAGTTTCAGTCATCTTTGCTAAGATCGTCTTTATTGTCTTGTTGGCCGCCTCGACTGTCCCATTAGCCTGCGGCCTGTATGGTGAGGACTTGTGATGACCTATCTATACCTCTGTAACATCGCCTTGGTCTCTCCCTGAAACTGGACTCCATTATCCGTGACCACATGGTGCGGCATACCATACCGGCAAATGAGATTCCGTGCAATGAACTTTGCCATCTGCTTTGCTGTCACATTGCGGAAAGAGTCAGCTTCTACCCATTTCGAGAAATAGTCAACTGCTCACCATAGAAGCGGTGCCCATTCGAGGCATTCGGCGAATTTCCCGATCATGTCAATCCCCCATGCGAGAAGGGCCATGTCTCTGACAAAGCCCATGCAATTCTGTGTGCGGAAGATGATTCAAGTTGCTGTGTGCTTGGCAGTCATGACAGTGCTTTACCAGTCTTGCGCAATCAGCTTCCATGGTCGACCAATAGAAACCTTGCCTCACATCTTGCGAGACAGGTTCAGTCCATTCATGTGTGGCCCACATACTCCGGCATGTACCTCGTCCATTACCTTCTGAGCTTCTTCTCTGTTCAAGCATTTCAGCTGAATTCCATTTGCCTGCCTCTTGTAGAGTTCTCCCTTCAAACTCACATACTGAGAAGCTAACTTCTGAACTCTGAATAGCAACTCGGCCTTCTGCTTGCTTCCTCTGGGAATTCTCCGTGCTCCAAGTACCTCTGTATGTCATAATACCAAGGCTTTCCATCGTTGACCTCCACTTCCAGTATTCTTTCAATCTCATAGGCTGGCCTACTTGCGGTTGTCAACACAAGCGTCTCATCACCCACTTCTCTGGATTTTCCCAAGTCGCAGCCAGTGTTGCCAATGCACTCTGCCATCTGATTCTCCTCTCTTGGCAAATGTTGAAACTTACAATCAGGAATAGCATGCGTCAGATTCTGAGGTAGAACAAATAAGGCTTCAGCCGCTCTTCTTTTAATTCCCATTCTCCTTGCATCTGTCGGATTACCAAATTGAGTCTCCGAAAATTCAAACATTCCTAGCTCTCAAAGCTATCAATTCAGTCAACCGAAATGCACATGCTTCATACTCAGCCTGTTGTTAGTCACTCCGAATGTCACCGCTTGGCCATAGGCAAAGTTTCTCCCTCGGGTGACTATTATAATACCGATTCCGGCTCCTTTGTAGTTCACTGCTCCGTCAAAATACATCTTCCATCCTTGGACTGCCTATGGCTTGGATTTCCTCGTCGGGAAACTCAAACTTATACTGATCCCCTTCAACAGGTTGCAACGCTAGGAATTCGGCCACGGCCGCCCTTTGATTACCTTGGAGGTGATGGTACTCGATGTCAAATCAGTTCAGTTACAGCCACTAACCATCTGCCCAACTTCCCAACCAGCGAGGGTACTGAATGCAAGTACTTCAAAGGATTCTCTTTTGCTACTACCTGGCTTGTTAAGATTGGAAGTAGTAGTGGAGCAACTTCTGGAGGCCCATACTACTGCTAAACAAATCTTCTCCACCTCTTGATAACGGGCTTCGTACGGAAGCAATTTCTTGCTGAGGTAGTAGACGGCATGTTCCACTCCACATCATCGGCTTGTACCATCATCGCCCCCAGCGCTTCGGGTTCAATCGCCAGATAGAGTACCCAATGGTATTCCATGTCTCGGGGGTTTCAGAACGAGACGGCTTCACAAATATTCACTTATTCTGTCAACGGCTTCCTGACACTGCTCGTTCCATTTTACCTGCTGATCCTTCCTTAACAACTTGAAGATGGCTCACATACTGACGTCAGCTTGGCAATGAACCGCGACTAATATACTGGATTTTTCCCAGGAAGCTCTGACATTCTTTTTTTTTCTAACCCAACGGGTATCTATGATGGCTTTTAAGACACAAAGGTTAACATGTGCATGTATGCATGAGATGTATGCGATGCATGGAATATATAAGTTGGCCATTATCATTTTAAAGCATTCAATCGCACATTGCGCGGTGCAAACTTGTCCCAGTGAAAAGGGCCCAACAGGTTTACACTTTGCGATGATATGGCTAAATGACTTCGAATGATGAGAAGCCCTTTCACAAAGTGGCCCACCGGCATTTTAGAAGCTTTTGGCCCAACTGTCAAAGGACACAAACTTGCCCCAGTTTAAATGGCCCAACAAGTTCACATCTTTGACAAAAGGTCCAACTGAATCCAAATGACGGCGGTCCAACACACAAACGTAAAATAAATAAACTACCGGTTCTTTCAAGGCTAAGTTTCACAAAGTGGGTTCACGGGGCGCGGACAAAGGCTCTCGCTGACGAAGGTTTGCCCACAACTAGGACTCCCCACTTAAGGCTCAAACGACCAAGTGAGCGCACCTTTTTTATACTTGCGGTACGTGCCAACGAGTTACGGTGTGTGACTAACTGTCGAATGAATTTCCCGTTGTAGTTCCCCAGAGGGAGGGTGGAGCGGGCTCACTTAAGTACCCAAGCCCTTAGGCTCTTATCGCTTGGTGTCAGGAATAAACAACGAGTTCTTCAAACTAGTATGTCACAACGAGTTACAAGTAATGATTTATCTAGGTGCCTTCACAGCTTTTCCCGAAGGTAGTGAGTGAAGGAAGACACCCAACCATCACCTAGCTTCAACAAAGCCTTTGATTAACCCCCTCAACCCACTATAGAAATGGTCAACTAATGCACAAATTATACACATCACAAGACATGATTTCGAGGCCAATTCTCTAATATCCCCAGTGGAGTCGCCAGACTGTAGACAACAGAAACCTGGGCGACGCTTTTCTAGGCTCGCGGCCTATTTGAGAATACGAAATAACATGGAGTCGCCACCCGGTGTGAAACGGGACAAAGATTTAAGGCCGCACTCACCCCTCGCAAGGGAAGACCTCAAACCGTTGGGTTCGGAATGGTCCCTTACTTATGTCATTGTGATGATATAATTTGTGTACTAAATCAACCGCATTCTCCAATAGTCATGCTCAAGGGTACTTAGATCTAACATGCCTTTCATCCAAATAATCCCACGCAATGTAACCACAACAAGCATATTAAACCATTAAATCAACATGTACGAATCATTACCCAAACACATCATAAACTAAGAACATGCATAGTGAACAACCTAAACATGCTTTAAACAAATAAATAACAAATTAAATTAAACCATGCTTCAAGTAATAAACAAATAACTAAAGACTATAGCATGCTCAAATACAAATTTGGATGGGACAAAACTATGTCTCTAAGTGGTACGTGGCGTTGTAACCCGAGTACAAACCGCACTACCGTCCATTCGGATTCGGCTACGGAATTTACGTCGGGTTTCCATCCTATATACCACAAAGGGAACACATGTCCCGCCCATCCAACAATCAAATCATGCCTCAAACGACTCTCATGCAATTATATATCAAAGTAAAATATAAGAATAGAATAAAGAGATAGGTAAAAGGTACCCTCAGGTCTAACCTCTTTTGTCGATCTTTGGAAGAACGTTCCAAGTCCGTTGGAAGGGCGAATGATCCGAAACCTTTCAAATTGTTTGCTCACTGTTTTCCCTTGTTGTTTTGATGCTTGGGCTGCTGTTTTATCTCCGTTTCACCGCCGTTTGATCGCTGCGTTTCAGGTCACTGGTTCGGGCGTTTTAGTGGACTGTTTTAGTGATTTTGGTGGTCTCGGGAGGGGCGTTTGTAAAGATTTTTCGGTGAAACTTTTTGGGTATTTTTGGGATGGTTTTAAGATGATTTAGGATGTTTTGATGGGCTAAGGACGCAAGGAAATGACCAGAACAGCGGCTAAACTACAGCAGTTCACTCGAGCAGTGAAGCCGTTTCAGGGACTGTTTTGGGCGCTACTTGGGCTGCTTTGGGGCTGATTTTTGCGGCACTTCAGGGACTGGAAATAAGGTTGATATGGGGGTAATTTAGGTCTGTGAATGGTGGTTGGAAGTTGGCAAAGGATGGGGGTAATTGAGGGTTGGGCGTGAATGAATGTGTGGTGGATGAAGGTGGATGCGGCCTTGGTGGTTTCTTGGCTTCAGGGATGCGGCAATATCAAGTTCTT
Organism: Zanthoxylum bungeanum; assembly: GCA_019454045.1. Taxonomy (NCBI): domain Eukaryota; kingdom Viridiplantae; phylum Streptophyta; class Magnoliopsida; order Sapindales; family Rutaceae; genus Zanthoxylum; species Zanthoxylum bungeanum. The sequence continues at coordinate 25,026 of SKCR01047239.1, forward strand.
GGGGAATGCTAGGGCGTGCTAGGGGGGCTTCTAAGATGCTTGAATGAGATATGTGTGCCTCTTTGTGTTTGTGGGCAAAGGTCTCTTTTTATAGGCAAAGGGAGAGAGCTTTCCTTTTTAGATTAGGACGGAATCTCCTAATTGATTTCTAATAAGGAATGCATCTCCTATTAGGATTTGGGATTGGATTTGATTTGGTAATGATTTTATTTATTTAGGCAAGGATTAATCAATATTTAAACATGTGATTAATGTGCAATTTACCTAAATAAGGCACTAATGGGCGTGAATCAGACCAATGGGCATAGGCTTGGTTTGACTTGGGTTGACTTGGGTTGACTTGGGTATTTGGGCTTGGTTTGGGTTAGGTAGGTGATCTATGGGAGTGTTGGGCCTAAGACAGCTTAGAAACGGAGGTATAACAAGCAACCGAAGCGAAACAACTCGGAGAAATTCATCAAAGATTATATTTTCCAACTTTACCCTTCCAACGTTCTTTTCCCGCGACTTTCATGACTAAGAGGGAGTTGTCTCCATATAAGACTCCTCATCGGGTGTTATGCAAAAATGCAATGTCTACAATTAGACCATACTCTGATACCAACTTTGAAATATCCCCCTCTTGGAGATGCTACCGGCAGATGATAGGTTACCCTATCACCTTCAACCTCTAACTAACTGACTGACTGACTAACTGAATCTAATGTTTTTCTTGTTATTTGAAAATCACGAATCACACACTTACATTGGAGGGCTACATGCCTAACTTAAATTAATTAAACAACCATTTGCACTTAAATTCTGTGTTAGCCACATCAAACTCTGGTAACTTTGACTCTGACCATTTTACCTAATGACTCACAAACAACTAACACATGACTTGTACTTTAACTTTTACAACTTGACTTTAACTAATCCATATTCATCGGACTTAATGTCATGTGGACCCAATAACCCTAGTAACTGCTATCAGTATCTATCATCTCGAGCTCGTCCTCTGAATAGGCCTGTAAAATAGAAAACACTGGAGAGTTGGGTGGAGTTAGATCATTTGAACGACTTTGTGAGTGGACAGTTTCAAATCGATACTAAAATGCTTTATGAAAAATTTATTTTCTGCAATCGAAGTCATCTTATTTTACAAGAAAACTAATCTTTTTTGAAAACTCTATTTCCTGAAAACAAATCTCTTTCTGTAAATTTTTTTTCTGGAAATTTCTTTCTTTCTGTAAAACTCTGAGATCTCCCGCAAAACTAATTCTTTCTGAAACTCTTTCATAAAATTGTTATTTTTGAAAATCTCATCTGGAAAGCAACTGACGTATGAGGGCATTACGTATCGCCGTCCCCACACATCTAACTAGTTCCTTGGGGCGTTACGTATCGCCATCCTCCTAGTCCTGAAACTACATGTGCACATGTCTGCTGTATCTGTCAATTCTATAATCCGTTAATTCCAAAAGTCTCCAGATTGGGTTTTTCACCCAATCTAAAAAAAAATCATAAAAGGAATCATCTCAAAATATCAAAATCATGTTAACATTTCTCAACTGGTCAAAAAACTATTTTTAACTCATCAAAATTATTTTGCAACTTGGTCTCATCTCAAAATATTACTAAACATAAATAAATTAATTTAAATTTATAAAATCAATAAAACATTATGAAAATAAAATATCTACTCACACAATTGGAAACAGATTGGCACTACTTCATGTTGTCAAAGAAAGTCACGGTTCCTGCTGATAATCTATAATCAGTAAATTTTATTAGAACATATGTTGTGAGATATGCTTCCGATCAATAAATAAAATATGCAGTGCATGAATACTTGACTTCTTTGAGTTACTAACTTATAAACGTGTTCTACGAATTTTTACGGGCTAAAGTTTGGAGTTACACAAGTGCGGGAACGAAAATTTAGATTCTAATAGTCGCTAAGAATTCATTACTCAACACCTAACTTTAAAACTTCACTATAACAAATTGGGATTGAATCCGGTATGAAATTTTAATCGAATAAATCTTATTGTGTCTATTTTATTTCAATTTTTATAGAGCTCAATTTGGATTTCAGAAACTAAGTTCAGGGGCTGGTCAAGCTAAAAAACTGGGTACAATAACAATAGATTGCCCAATTTCAAAAACTCGGTTCGACCTCATATTAAATCTAAAAATTTTGAACTTTGGATATGTTACTCCCTTATGTGTGTAGTTTACCGAGAATTTTACGGTTCATCAATCGAACATATATAACTCAAGTTATAAGCGATCGAACACAGCCTATCCAGAACATGACAGAAACTGACTTCATTATTTAACTCCCTTATCTCGCCATCTTATTTCATACATTTAATCCAACAACCCTCAACAGAATTTTCAGTGTTTTAAACAAAAATTATTGCCCACATAATATGATTAATTTCTTATTTATCCTAGGCTAAGCATTTTGTCAAGCACTTGGTGCCCCACATTGAGCAAACATTACTATTTTTTACAATATATGATTGTTCTACTTACGTTTACATTAGCTAAACTCCTTATCATGTTTTAGCTTAAAAACACCATAAAAAAGCCCCTCTTTATTTTCTTTTATCATAAGGCCGATACTTGGCCCTACATTTCTATTTAGTTCAATTTCTTACAACACATATCATTCTTTCCAATTCATTCTTTATTCATGCACTAATCCTAATAAAAAAAATCAGACCAAATAATTTCCCCACAAATATATACACATTCTCAGACAGCTGCCCTAAAATGGAGTGAAAAAAATTGGACATTCTTCCAAATCAATCTCTAATCCATATGAATATGGTTATGAGATGCACAAAAATGCACACTAGATACTGTAACATCTCTGATTAGGGAGATGCTACTGGCAAAAGATAGACCGTACTAATCCCATACGCCTTTGACTCTATAATAACTACTATTCATTTACTAATACAATACAATACAACACACACACACACACACACACATATATATATATGGGACTGTGGCCTAAACTTACAATTTAACATACAAACTTAACTCCAATATCTTTATACATAAAGACATATGTTTATACGATAACTCCACATAACCCAAATACTGATACAAGATTTTATTTAACTCTGACTGGACTCTCACTTTCTTCCTAACTTGAACTGGTGGACTCCAAATCCTAGTGACTGCATCAGTATTCGTCCTCCCAAGCTCGTCCTCTGAGAAATCCTGCAAGAACAGAAAATCGAAAGTGGTGGTTAGATCGTTGTATGATCTAAGTGAATGGACGGTAAAATAAAAAAACTAATAAAAACTTTTGGTTCTAAAATTGAAGTTCCAGAAATCTCTTTATAAAAAAAACTTCATTTCTGAAAAACTTAGTCCAAAATATCTCTTATAAAACTTAACCTTTCTGAAAACTGCTTTCTGAAAATTATTTCTAAAATCTGATCCCTAAAAATTGTTTTCTAGAAATCTGATATTTGGAAACTCTTTTTCTTGAAAACCTGGTATCTGAAAACTGATCTGTATCTGAAAAACTTGACGTATGAGGGCATTACGTATCGCCGTTCCCCCATACGCCTATCTGGAGCCAAGAATGGAAAACCATGACTTTGGGGCGTTACGTATCGCCGTCCCCCAAAGTATGCGACTATTGTCCCTGAAACTGGTGGTCTTGGGGCGTTACGCATCACCGTCCCCCTAGCCACAAAACTAGAGCCGGTAGTACTATTCCATGCTACTACTGGCCCTGAAACTAGGGTCTAAGGGCGTTATGTATCGCCGTCCCCCTAGCCCTGAACTAGGATTTGGGGGCATTACGTATCTCCGTCCCTCCAGTCCTCTACATGTGCACATGTTCTCAGTCCTTCAATTCTAAACTGTGTCAAGTTACATACTGGGGTAGTTTTTCTCCCATGCCCCAAAAAAAAACATAAAACTCAAGCTTTAAATCTCAAAACTGTAAAAAAACTGTGTTTAGCATAACTGAAATCAAATATGGCTAACGCCCTATGTGAAAGAAAAATAAATCTCATTTTATAAGGAATAAATAATTAAATAATAAGAAAAATCAGCTTGAAAGAAGAAGTGTCCGCTCACTATTTTGGAGTTCCAATAGGCTTTCTTTACTTCGCAGGCGAAACTTGTGATTCATGTTATGATCTATCATCAAAAGGTTCGATTGGAAATGGACTAAGATATAAATATCAGAATTAAGTTAAGTTTGCCTATTCAAGAAAGGAATATCGTTCTGAGACATATCGTACGTATGACACAAGGTAATATATATACCTACGGGTTGACACAAGACTCTTAGTGTAGCCTCTAATGGGATCGTGTAAAACTGGAGTGGATTAAAACTATTTTGGGCCATATGTTGGCCGCGCGTCGCGACACAAGGTATTATGCATCGCGACGCAACTCGTCACAGAGGTGCCCAACATGTTGCCTTGCGCGTCACGACGCACGATCTCTTCGCATCGCAATGCAGCCAACACCAAAAGCATCCCTGGGAAACCTCAGATCTCGTCATGACGCAAGACCAAATTCTGGTCTTTAGCATCATCCTTCCACACAATCTTCTTAACACTAAAATTATATATTCAAACAAGCAATTAACTTATCCAATCTCCAAAATAAAATCAATATTATTCTCAATATCAAATCATAACCAACCTATTATATAACATTATCAAGCAATCTTACATTTCTTAAATCTCAAAATCCTAATTTGATTCTTACATCAACATCATCTATTTCCATACTTATTAACCATTAAATCATCATCATACCCAAACTTTCAACACACTAATATTATCAAATTACTAAAGATCAAATATTTCAACTTAAGTCATAATTTTCTTACCTCTCTTACTTTGATTTCTCTTCATCTTTCAAACCCTCCAAGGAGACCTATGTTCTCATTTGTTTCATCTTCTTCCTTTCTTTTCCTCTCATTTCTTTCCATTTCTCTCTTTTTCCTCTTCTTTCTCTTTTTCCTCCACTCTTCTACGTTTTCTTCCTCTTTCATTTTGTTCAAATTGAGTAATTGTGAGTATCCCCTGTTATAATTAACCACAAAAAGAAAGAATAGTGTAGAACTTTAAAGAAATTTATGGAAATTACTAGAATTCTCTCGAGAGTACTATTCATCTAAAAAATTAATCTACATTTTAGTCAATTTCTGCTTCGAATTTGGAAAAAATTCAACGTAAAAGTTGTAGAACTCGATCTCAGATTTCCGATGTATAACATTCATAAAAAATCGAAGTTCATATGACAAAGTTACGGCTCAAATACCATGGGTGTCCGTGGTAGAGCATCGTAACGTCTAATATCGGATTCTCGAAGATTTTTTGACAGTCATTGATGAGCGGAAAATATATCAATATTTACCGCCCCTTTTACTAATAATTTTGTTATTTTTAGTGTTTTCGGGTTTGATGAACGTTTTGATATGTTTTATTTTATTTTGCAGATAAAATAATATCGGGACTCAATGAAATCATTTAGGATGAAATGTGGATCAAATAAGGGCAATTATTGGACTTGATATATTAATTTTGGAGATTGGAAAACTTGAAGGGGCGTTTTTGACGAAGTGCAGTTTTGGAAATTCCAATTTTGCGCATCTGTCGTATTTTGGGCATAACTTTTTACTCCGATATCGGATTGAGCTGATTCAAGTTCCAGATTAAAGAAGACGCAACGATCTACAACTTGGAAAGAGAAAATAATTTCAAATTATGATGATTGCATGACCGAAATTGATGAACCATCCAGAAGTGTGTGGAGTGTAATTATTAAAAGTCATTATCAATCATTTTCAAAGCAAAATATTAATTAATTAATAATTAATAAAAATTATCAAATCAACACCAAACAAGATAAGCAATTA
>SKCR01047240.1:0-30882 GCA_019454045.1 Zanthoxylum bungeanum
AACAATGGATTTAGGGCTCAATTTATAGTGCCCAAACCGCGTGAACAGTGCCACGCGGTTTGGACACGTTTACAGCTTGCTCAGGCTGTCTTCACTTTGTTTGTGGCTGGCACTTTTCAACTTGCAGCTGGCTTCTATTATTTGCTGCTTTCGGTGGATCTTGGTTTCCAGCTGCTGTTCTCAACACTGAGTGTATCCCATTTTTTATTCATATTTGTTTAATACATGCTCTGATACAGTATATCCGGTCGATTGTGATATACGTCCAACCGGATATACATACATCCGGCCTTATGTGGTCACCCTTTATTGGTATATAGGATGGAAACCCAGACACAAATTTCATAGCTGATTCTGAAGGAATGATAATATGGTCTGTATTTGAGATAGAATGTCACGTACCATGGGGATTTGATCATATGCAAAGTTGGATTATTTTTAATAACTTATACCATGTCTCATTTGCTAACTTTTAATAATACACGTTATTGTTCTAAGCATATTTTTTTTCCTTTTTTATAATTGTTTATATATTGTCTTGTTAAGTACTGAACTCAAGCATTCATATCTGTGATTCTTATTGTCTTGATATAAAATAGTTATATTACTATTGCCCTGGTAATGTTAGCGTGATTCTGGATTCATGCTTTATGATGCATATTTGGTCAGACTTCCTGTAAATCTGGCCAGATATGAATGCTTTGATATGTATATCCGGCCAACGTTTCTGAAGCTAGGTTAATGAGGAATATAACCTATCTATGCTCACACGTGTTTTCCCTAATATTATTTTTCTTTCATATCATTTTTAGTACTGCTATCCTATTATTTAATGTATGATTTTGAAACATCCAGTTTGTATACTAGTTTTCTTGCATAATCTTCTATAGTATTTTAATTGCTGAATTTGCCTAAGTACCACATGTTGCCATTTTCATTTATCTTGCTTATGTACATTTAATATTTTGAGTAACCACTTTTTGCCATTATTCATTTTATATGTTATGATCTATTTCTTCATTCCTGGTTTACGCAATATATCCGGCTAAACTTCTTGCAAGTTTCGCCAAATATAGGCCTATGAGATGCATGATCAGATTCATTTTATTGATGTTGTAATAATGTAGAAACACTTATTTGTTTTATTTACTACATTCGCTATTTATGTTTATGCTATTGTGTGCCTTATAAACTGTTATGATGTGTTTTTATATTATAAGTTATGAAGATATTTCATTTGAGCGTAAATATTATACTAGCATCATTAAGGGACCATTCCGAACCCAAATATGTTTAAGGTCGGACCTTGAGAGGAGGTATGGTGAGGCCTTATTCATTCTCAGTATTTCATACTAGGTGACGATTCTTTTATTATCCGGTTAGTCCATCCGTGGGGCTATCCGTACTCTCTATGGACTGCGAGCCCAACAATGTAGTGGTTATCAATGTCATAGGTATAGCGAGAAATCTCGCTTCACTCCTACAAAGATTAATGTATCTTGCACATAGTCGTCCTGATTTGGCTTATGCATTAAGTGTTGTCAGTCAATTTATGCACTCCTCAAAAGAAGAACATGTGAATTTTGTCACTCACATTTTACAATACTTGAAGTCGTCTCATGAGAAGGGAATTATGTTCTAAAAAAGAAGATAACTTAGATATTAAATATTATACCAATGTCGATTGGTCTGAGTCAATCGATGATAGGCGTTCTACGTCCGGATATTTCACATTTGTATGAGGGAACCTAATAACTTGGAAAATTAAGAAACAAGAGGTTGTAGCTAGATCTAGTGTTATGGCCAAATATACAGAATGACTAAATTTATATGTGAAATATTATGGATCAGAAATTTAATGTAAGATTTCTGATTACGCCCAAAAGATAATTGCGACTATCGCAATATAGTTGGGGTGTCGATTCCTCAGAGATATGGTTACAAAGAACTGGTTTACTTAAACAAAAACGTTAGCAATAACTAAGGCAGAAACAGATAGATTGATTGGTAAAATAAGATAAAAACTATAGATAAATTCTTATGAATATCAGTAGAGAGATATGGCAAAGCATCAGGAATCCCTCTTGTATCAAACTCCTATATTCAGTTATTGATTCTTGTTATTACTCAACTGAAAGTTTCACATCCCAAACCAACAGTCGGAGGATATTCAATTCTACGCATATTCAATTCTAAGTTAATCAATGATTATTTTCTCTATGTTAACAGCACACAAAAGTTATCATTACGAGCTATCTAACGTCGACAATATACCCTCAGGTAATACTGAGGCAGAAGACCAACACATAAAATAATTTTACCATTCACAAATGAGTTCAAAAATCAAACATAGAAGAAGCATGACCGGATCTATATGAGAGTTGACAAAACACAATCTCTAGGCTCAGAAATCGTAAGATAATAAAGAACAACAACCATTAATTGTATTAAACGTTAAAAATGTACTTTAAGAATAAAAAACTTAAACATAGAAATTCAGATACAAGAGTTCATCCTTAGCTTTGCCTAGGAGATTAGTTCTCCATGCAGAGTAGAGAGATAACCTGAATAGATCTGAGAGACGGCATGTTCGTCTTTGAAGCTCTTCGTTCTTCTCTCTCAATCTTGTGTTTGTGGCTCTTTAAGTGTGTTTCTCCTGTGTTTCTCTCTAATTTTCTCATCCCTTAAGGTTTTGGACGAAGTTGGGTTTATATATGGAAGTTCCGGAGTCATTGTGCGCATAAAACACATCTAAATCAGGGTTCTGGTGTCTTCCAGAGCGCCGCGGCGCCCAATCCTTGGGAGTTTTGGCTGAAGTGTGTTTCTAGTGCAGGCACCGCATCGCCAAGGACTTGGGTGCCGCGGTGCCAGTGAAGTTCCTCTTTGCTGGTTTGCGCGTCTTGCATCATGCTTCTTCCCGCGTGCGTCCGATGCTTCCGTTAGGTCCCAAAACATGCATAATATCTCAATTCTTCTTGCTCAATTGCTTCCTAATACCAAAACACAAAATAAAATCTAGTTAAAATTAAATACAAGATAATTAAGCTGAGTTAGAAGTGTTCTAAGTATACTTTCGTACACTTATCACAACCCCCAACAAGCTTATTGCTAGTCCCTATCAATTTAAGCGTAAAATAAAATAAGAACTAAATAAATAAAACTACCTAAGCCAATTTATTAAGGATCACAATTGCATTAAGCGTATGCAACAAGCCTTTAAACCCTTAGGTGGCCATAGTGGACGAGTTATATTATCGTGAGGGCTTACAGCGACGACACCCACAAACGTCATTTAAAACACATGCAATCATGCAAAAATAACAAACTGAAATAGTCCCAATAGTTACACATATTATTGTCCTCAACGAATGCCTAAGAAGGAAACCAGAGAACTTTCAAAGTACTACACGTAACTCAAATCCCAATCTTGAATAAATCATCTAAGCCAGACTCACAGCGTGTGTGTGTGTAAAGGTTCATTCACAGCTTGATTCCTAGGTACACCAACTCAATAATTTTGTTTAAAAATTGAGATCCAATGGGTCAAACCTATCTAGATATCTCAATTATGCTATGTAATTACATCTCTGTGCTCAGTATGGTATGGTTTTCTTTTTCATTTCCTTATCTCTTTTTGTTTCTTTTTTTTTCAACTTTTGTTTTCTTCTTTTCTTTTTTTCTTCAACACACCTACCCTTTACGGTAGCATTTCTCCTCATGGTAGTCCTAATACTCGCCCATGGGTAGCTTCACGTTTATCAGTTATAGGTGGTTTAATTTCTTTCTTTTGAGACTTTTTCTTTTCATTTTCAATCATACCACATATCATAACACTAGCAAATCAGGATAGACATCTAAACAAACGGTCATTCATCGACATGTAATTTCTTCAACTAGTCACCTTGCTAACTACTCAGGCTTTCACTACTAGAAACCTATAGTTAAGTGCTTACGAGTCTAACCTAGATCAATTACTCAATGCATCAGATAATAGTACATTAAAGAACTTATCGTTTCTAAGATTCCAGCCTAAAGCAAACAAAATTCATCATTGAACTATGCTTTACTATTAAGGAATAAAAATAAACAAAATAATTTTTTTTAATAACAGGTATTATCACTACATGCCTACACCCCCATACTTAAAACTTGTATTGTCCTCAATGTAAGATAAATATAAAGAAAACAGGATTAATGAACTACACTACCAGGCGCAGAGTTGATCAGGTTCCTGCTGGTAAGACTTTACTTGTGTGGCTGTGCAGGTTGTGCTAAAACCTGCTAAATACTTATGCAAACAATAAAAATAAAACATGCAATTAGCACACAATAAAATAAAACTAAAGTAAATAAAATAAATAAATAAATAAATACAGATGCAAGGGTTGCCTCCCCGCTAGCACTAAGTTTAACGTCTTCAGCTAGACGTAACCACTTAATGTTGTCATGGTGGCTTCCATGTAGTGAACTGATGAAGGCATGAAACAAAAGTTCTGGCTGGTTGCAACATTTCATCCATTGATCCGCCAGAGTCTACTGATGGATGAGATTTTATCAATTGGTTCAACCTCTTTTTTAGCTTCCCATGTATCATCTTTAATTGAGCACTAACTCTCATTTTCCTCCTTTTACAGTTCTTTGGGATCAGGTCTAGCTCATGAGAGTTAGTTGTATGGTGTGCAGAGGTTGTTACAGGTAAGACTGTGTCTAGCATGTATATGTAATGGAACTCGTCATCTTCTCGTGGTTGTTTCTCAACATGGAAGATATTCACTTCCATTGTCATGTTTCCAAATGTCAACTTCATGGGACCATTCGTGCAATTAATAAGTGCATTAGCTGTAGCAAGAAAAGGTCTACCGAAGATGAGTGGAATTTTTAACTCAGTGTTAACCACAGATTGTGTATCTAAAATCAAGAAGTCAACATGATAGTAGAATTTATCAATTTGAACTAAAACATCATCAACTACTCCCTGTGGTGCTCTAATGGATCGGTCAGCTAACTGTAAAACCACTGATGTAGGTTTAATCTCACCAAGCCCTAACTGCACATAGATTGAATATGGTATGAGATTAACACTAGCACCTAAATCTAATAATGCTTGACCAAACTCATGTGTGCTAATATAACAAGTGATAATGGGACAGCCCAAATCTTTATATTTTGGTGGGGGTCCTCTGTTCAATTACTGCACTAGTCTGCTATGTCAGGAAAGTAATATTCTTCACATTATGCTTTCTCTTTATGGTGCATAGCTCCTTCAAAACCTTCGTATAAGTAGGAACTTGTTTGATCACATGTAACAGCCGAATGGTAATCTTTACTTGCTTCAAGTGTTCTAGGATATCACCATTTGGGTATGGGGCTTTCACTGTGGGCCTAAGTGCCTGAGGGAAATGTACTCTAACTTGGAAATGAGTCTCTTATTTTTCCTGAGGGGTACCTATACCACTATCTTTGGGGTCATCTATGGTGTTGGACGTGTCCTGTCTCCCTACCTCCTTACCACTCCTATTGAATATAGCATTAACACCTTTTACATTGGTTGCTTCGTGATCAACCTATGCCATGTGTTGGCTTTGTGGATTTGGTTGAGTTTGAGATGGAAATTTTCCTTATTCTTGCACATTCAGGACATTAGTCAATTTAGAGACTTGACTCTTAATTTCCTTATTATCCTTAACAATCCGAGCTATCAACGACTCAAACCTTTGATTGGTTTTACTCTGGGCCTCTATAAATGCATGCATAATGTCTTCTAAAGAATTTATAGGGGCAACAAGTGTGGGAAATTGATGAGCACTATAGCCTCTATGGTTGTAAGTGTTCGAATAAGGTGTGTATGGCTTCTTGTACATCCCTAAGGTGTTACATTGTTCCTCGTATGTCTCCCTCATCTAACCATATACCGGGCACTCTTGGGGTTCTAGGTGGGCGACTGCATGTATAGTCTTGCTATCTCTAGCTTTTAAGGCTCATAAATCTCTAATCAATAGCTCAACATGTGCCCTAAGACTATCCTCTTCCCCGAAGTGGTGTATGCCTCTGCCAGAAGGGGTAGATTGTGTCCTATCAGTGCTATCTATGGCATTATGTCCAGTCCAAGTGTGGGATTTCTCGGCTAAGTCATCTAAGTACTCGAATGCCTCATCAGGGTCCTTTCTTATAAACTCACTATTGCACATTGTCTCCATGAATTGGCGCTCTCTAGGGGTTAGACTATCATAAAAATAACTAGCTAACATCTCCTTATACCTCTCCCATGTTTGATAAAGGGTTTCATTGTCTATCTGGGAGAAGATGGAGATTTGTCTTTTCAAGGCATTCGTCTTATGATGTGGGAAATACTTATTAAAGAACGCATGTGTCATCTCGCCTCATGATTATATTGACCGAGGTCTGAGAGAATACAACCAGATTTTAGCTCTATCCTTAAGGGTAAAAGGGAAGAACTTAAGTCTAGTTGTGTCAGTGGTTCCAAACCGGTCATGGAAGGTTGCTACGACCTCTTCAAACTCTCTAATGTGCACATAAGGATTCTCGTTCTCCAAACCATGGAAGGTTGGGAGATACTGTATCATCCCAGGTTTAAAGTTTATCTGTGGTGCATTAGGAGGAAACATTATGCACGATGGTGTAGCTGTGCGAGTGGGCTGGAGGTACTCTTCAAGAGTCCTCACAAATGGTCTCTCGTATTCACTCATAGTGTGTGCGCTAGATGCGGAGCGTGTGGCAAAAAGATTTTCAAATATATTGTTAGAGTCTGAGTCTGAGTCTGAGTCTGACTCTAAATCTTCCTTTTATATTCTAGCAAATCTACCCAACCGATCCCTAAGTCTAAACATGCACTTCAACACAAATAATATGAGAGACAAAAATAAAATAAATAAATAAACTAAAAATCAAAAAGAATCTTCTTGGGTTGAGTAGCATAGTGATTCTTTAACTTGAGATACCACTGTGGATACATGAGTTATCCTCCACACTTAGATGACAGTCACGCCACCGATTTATTTAGATCAGAACTCCGCCTGTTCGTTTGGTGGTCGACTCATGCTCATGATATCATGTGTGTATCAAGATAGAATCCGTCAGTCCTCTGAACATGGCATAGATATTCATTATATGATTAGCAATCTATTAAATCCATGGCCGTGGTATACTTTGGAAGTGAGTTTCGAGTATTATTTAGAAGATTGCTAATAGATACGTCGACACTATTATACATATAGTGATTTGACGTTTATATCTATATCTCTGGGATAATCCAGATGCCAGTGACGAAGGAATTATATGTATGCAATGACTTCGACCTGTATGATTCAACGAGTTTATCCGTGGTCGTTATAATTTACGGGTGGGTGATTATGGACACGAAATTGGATTTTGTGATAGATATGCCTGAATCTAGAGAGTCTCACTAATGAAATATACTCGTAGAGCACTAGGGCAACCTTTATGAATAATGGAGATTATTTATAAATCGTTTAACGAAAAATACATGCGAAGGGACCTAATGGTCATTTCCTAATTAATGTATATTTGTATTTAATATTTGAAATTATTAAATACACATTAATTAATTGTCAAATTATGATATTTGACATATATCATTAATATATGTATTTGAGATATTTAATGTAAATATAATACATATATTTAAGATATTTATATTTAATTATTTAATTGTTAAATAATTAAATTAATTAATATAAGAAACATCTTTAATAATGATTTTAACTCTTAAATGTCATGGAATGAATGGATACACTTGTTTCATTATATTAAATGTTAGGAAATGGTATGTTTTGATAGATTCACTTGTAAGTTTACTTTATATAAGATAAATGTTATCTTTTAATTAAGTAAACTTGTACCAATGGAAGTGAAACAAATGCAAGCCTTGTTGTTTTATTTGCGTGTCTCACGAAAAACTCAAAAACAACATATAAATTCATTTTGTTTCATTTTTCATGATAACACAAGGTTTTGAAAAAATTCACTAAGTTAAAATTGAGAGAAAATGTGAAGAGAAACTTGGAGTTTTTGTAAGTTATTTCCAATTTTCTTCAACTAAGAAATTATTTCTATAATTATATACTTCAAATTATATAGTTTAGAATTTTCTCTAATCTTTAATTATGTGAATTATTGTGATTGGAAACTTGTTGGAGGTGTTTTACATGTATGTTTAATTAATAAGCTTATTAGGAGTAATTAAGCTTATTTGATTAATTAGTAATCAAAGTTGCCATTCTAGAGTTGCTTAGCGAATCATAAATAACCTAGAATTGTTATTAAGTTATTTCAAGTGGTGAGACTTGTTTGGTGAATTAAAGAATTGGATTAAAGTATTGAATTTGTTTAATTTGGTTTAATTTATCAATTTGTGGAAATTGAAAAATTAGGGTTCATAACACTTTCCAAATTTGGGACTTTTCATATATGTGATTTAATTTGATGTATATATGATGTATATTAAATTTGGGATTGATTGTATTTGATCTTGATATGTTTTGAACTAAAAAAGACCAAATTGTAAATCCTGAAAATTATTGGGGCTGTTCGGCAATTTCGGAAAAATTTGGAATTTTTATTGTAAATTGTATTTTCTTGTATTAGACATGTATAAATCATTTTGGGATTGATCTGGAATCACTTAAATATGTATTTGACAATTTGAGGACCAACATGATCAAAATGCAAAGTTTAGGGGTCTCACAACAATTAATGATAAATCTGATTTTTCATATAAAAATTCAATTTTTATTTATTGAGTAATTAGAATAAATTGGTTTATTTTAGTTGCCCAAGAAAAATATTTATCGGAAAATATTTCGGAGTGAAAATACGCAAAAACAGCGAAAAATGACGTTACCGGGTAACAGCTACCGAAACAGTGCACTGGTCATGTCACACCTATCCCCTTAGGTAGGGTAGGGGTGAGACAGAGACTTGAAACATATGAAGTTTCCCATGTAATATGGACTAATCCTCCAAATACAAAGACAAAAATCTAAACTGAAAATATCATCATAAAAATAGGATCTCCATGATCCAACTCAAAGAATATTCATGCTAAAATGTAAATACTATCTGTATCAAATAAAGGCTCAGTGCCTATAACCAAATAATAAATTCTCTCAAAAAATTGACATATCTAGAACTAAAATCTCAAAACATAACAAGGACACTTTACTGTTGGCACAACCTTTCTCTACTGGCAGGAAATGATGATGAAACAACAGATGAAAAAGAATGATCTACTAATCTGCTAAACCTGAAATGTTAAAAAAAAGGGTAAGCTCACGCTTAGTGCAATGGATCACAGCTTAGTGCCGTGGATAAACAAGTAACAAGGTGGATCGAATAAGTCTTTCATAATATAAATAAATACATAAGTATTAAATCAATATATCAATTATTTACTTGAAATCATAAATCTTATTTCTCATAAAACTCATTCTGCTCAAGAATATCTGTAAAAATAAAGTTGTTCATTCATCTATATGCACACTCTCGTGACAATACGGCAAAGCTGGCAACATGGCTCATCACCACGACAATAACTGACATCCGGAGCAAAAACAGGCACCATGAGACCTCTTCTCACGACAAATAATCTGGCACATATAAGTACACGGGGTGCATCCTAGCATAAAAATCATTTCTAAAACACATGCTTATATATCTCAAAACATGCAAGATTCTCATATATCACAAATCATGATTTCGACATAACCAATATTTGATCCATACTTTCATAGCAAAATATAAACTTTCTAAAAACAAAATCCTTTAATGCATTACCTTAAAAATTCAATTAAGAAAACATACATACTATATATTTTTGAAAACATCAATGTTATAGGCTTATCCACGCACCTGGTGAGCTGACTACAGAGTAAGAAACTATGCAGCAGGACCGTCCTCGCTTACGGTATCACGATCACCTAAAGAGACAAAAAAATTTACAATAAGGATCATAATCCTAACTAGAATATATTAAAGAATATTCAAGGAATGTGGCTCAGTCGCTCTCGTAATCCTAACGAAATTTCGGCAAGGTTCTGCCTATAATACGGACTTCCGTTACAACCCATAATCATCAACTTACATTCAAATTATATTCACAACATACACATCTCCAATTCAATTCAACATCACTATCTCAAATCTCGGGCTCACAATAATTTCCCGCACACAGTCTTACTCGACTATATTTTCCGATAAAGTCTATCATTCACTTCCAACCATAAGGTAATCATTTATATGTTCCAAACATGTAAGCTAATTATACTTTAAAGTTATTTACGTTTTGAAACATATAATGATCTGAAGGTCCGTTACTACTCGGAATGGTCGGGAAATCATGGAGGAAGACTCGGGAAAACGGCGGAAACAAACTGTCTGGCGCGTGTGGGCCATGCGCCGCTCGTCCATGCCGTGCGTGGGCCTCACGCGCCACTGTATTAGGCACGTATGAGCGCCACGCGCCGGCCAGAATCCAAATTTTTCGGCGGTCGAGCATTCGTCTCCCCCTCCCGGTTCAAATGCCGCTGACGGTTTGTCAATCAGAGTTCTGGATCAATGGGAAATCAAGAAAAACCATTAAAAGTTTCTTATCAGGATTTCTACGAATATACGGAGTTTCCCGAGAGGAAACCACCGTCAAAGTAATCCTCTCGTCGAGATCTACACTTTTCCTAAAAGACCCGGTCGAGAACGGATCCAAAACGGACAAATCGGGGCCAAATCTCTCTTTTTCTTCTCTCTCTCTCCCTCTCTCTCTCTCTCTCTCTGTTTCTTACGCAAGGTGGCTGCTGGAAGTGAAAAGGGTGAATAGTGATTAGGTTTTTTTATATACTATAAGACATTTATCAATTGTCTCCCTAAACTTGTCTGTTTTATCATTTTCAAATCTAACTTTTACAATCCTAACAATTTAGTCCTTAAAATTTCAACACCCATTATTATTAAATTAAAATTGGGAAAAATAAATTCGGGGTGTTACAACTCTCTCCCTCTTAAAATAAATTTCGTCCTCGAAATTCACATACTTGAGGGTGGAAACAAGTGAGAATATTTATTCTGCATGTCTCCCTCACGCTCCCAAGTATCTTCCACTTTCGAGTGAATCTATCCACTGTTATCATTAACATTAGGGCAATCTCTCTTCATGTGGCCCTCTACTCCGCACAAAAAGCAACATTTTGTACCCAATTTGTACTCCCCAAAATGATTCTTCCCACAAGTATCACATGGTGTAAATATTTTATCCCGAGCTTGGCCTTGCTGACCACTAGGAGTCCCACTAGGTGGAGCTCTCACTGAACTCTGACTAACTGTAGATCTAGCTGTCGGACAATTATGACCCATAACATCACTATTTGTACAGAACATGGTGTTGTTGTACAAATTAACTATGTGTCAAAGGAAATTGCTCTTTTATCATTTGTAATTGGATTACCGGGATATATAAATGATAAAAGTCCATATGACTAGTTCCAGATTAATAAGATATGAGACAATATTAATCCACTAAGGTTTAATCATTAAAACATCCATAGTCGGAGTAATATCGAGATTGGACATCGATAATGCGGAATAGACTAGTATTACACTCGTGCGTGTTATGAGAGCATAACGACATAGTTCTCATATATTTGGGTATTGGATACTCATGCAAGTGTAATATGAGGTTGTGTTTACCGATGGTACGGAAACAGCTTCGCTATGGATAGACCCCTCGGAATCCCATTGGTAGTATGACTGTGTGTCTATGGGAGTCCGAATTAGGGTAGGTGTATTTGGTCTTAACCTGAGACTTGCACCGCTAATACTTGCGACAATCAATATACTTTGGTTTTGGTCGTCCAGGGCTTTAACAGGTTCTGTGTACGCCTCTTCTGGGTATATTGAGAATCGTAGTGTATTGGGTGTGATGTCAAGATGGAAGTATCACTCCAGTCATAGTGGAGATGATGATCACGTAGGATACGGAACTGGGCTCTTATATGCTGCAACTCGGGATAATATGACTAGGTCATGTTTATCCGATTATAGAGACTAGTTACCAGAGATCCGATATGTGCTTCGTACGGGGCAGACACAATTCAGCCCCAGGCTTAACATGTGACATCCGATACTGGATCCCAATACGCAATACTATGTATACTACGCCTGATACATATTACATATTCCTTTAAGAATATTTCTGAAGAATTGGGTAGGCACGGTGCTTTGCTAGAAGCCAACCATGTCTTGTAAATCGGTAAAAATGTAGTACTAGGTACGTACGTGTTCGGATAGTCTGACGACCGGATTTAATGCCAACATATCCGGGGATCTCATGGGTCGCTCTTCCGAAGATTCACCGATGACGTATGACTCAGACATAATTAATCATGGATTAATTATAAGAGAGAGAAAATTAATCTAGGATTAATTACAGAGTATTTTCTCTGGGATACAATACTATTAAAAGAGAGAGAACGATTAATTTGGAATTAATCGATAAATTAATATATTCGATATATTAAGCGAAATTAGATTTCGACGCAGAATTAAAATTAGATTTTAATTCGGGCTAACGAATTGATTTAGAATTAATTCGCGAGCGACATGGATAGTAATTTTGCTAGGCATAATTATTTAATTAAATTTGATTTAATTACGTCGCAACGGAAAATTCGTTAATTCAGAATTAGCGAACCCAAGCCCGGGAGTGTTTGCGGGCCCACTCAGATTTCGAATCAAGTGGGCCCACAAGTCACATCACGCGTCACATCATTAGTCATTCTTGTGATGGAAGTCACATCAATTTTGAGTGATGTGATGCATGTCATTTTTTTGATTGATGGGAGTTGTTGAAAAGGCTTTAAATGCCTTGTACCATTTTGGAAAGTGGTAAGTTGTATTAGATTTTTGAAATCTAAGATACACAACACAACATCGTCTTCTTCTCCTCTCTCTCTCCTCACGATTTTGAACCATTTTCTCCATTCTCCATTTTTCTCTCATGGCCGGGAGTCACAAGATGGATTTGGAATTTTTGTAGCAAAAATTCCACAAGCTAGCACTTACTAGGAGTCTTACAAAGGTGATAGGGAAACCTATTCATGAGCATGGAATCATTCACTTAAAGCTTGGAGCTTGAAGACAACACAAGGAGCACACAAAGGGACCTTGGCCGAAAGTTGGAGGAGGATTTTTTTTTTGTGTTCATCGCATCGCAAAGCCGATCAAAGTGAGTATGCTTGAATGATGATAACATGGAGTTTGATGACAACACAACTTTACTTTGATGTATTCACACGTTTATATGCTTAATTTGATCTTGGTTTGACCTAGTAAACTCCTTCAATGGTATCAGAGCCTTGATTAAGCATGAAATTGAATTAGGGTAAAATTTGGGTAAAATCGATTTGAGCATGATTTGATAAAATTGATTGATTGAGTATGCTTGAATGATGATAAGATGGAGTTATGCATGATCAATTTGATGAAAATTGAATTGGATTATTTTTTCCCCAAAAATTTGGCTTGGCCGAATGTGTGTAGTGCCCTAACATCATGGTAATTAATTATGACTAATACACTTGAATTAATTAAATTATGATATTAGGAATATTGAAATTTAATTAGTTGGGCTAAATTTGGAATTGGGCTTTTAAAGTTGTATTTGGGCTTAATGGGCTTGGTTGGGCCAAGTTTGGTTTAGGTTAATTGGTTGGATCCAATTGGGCCTAAAACCATTTCCATAAAGTCCAAATATAATAAAATGGGCCTTTAAAATTTTAATTGGGCCTAAATTGATTTTTGGCAAAGGGTGATTCCTTATTGGGCTTTAGTTGCCAAAGCCCATGCCTTATAAATTAATTAAAAGCCCATTGGACTTTAATTAAATTAACATGGGATGTTAATTGGGCTTTGAGACCCGTAAAGATTGGATTTAGAATCTAAGTCGCAAAGGCTCATTAATAAAGTGTAATTATTTAATTTAGAATTAAATAAAGAATTAATATTGAATACAAATTAAATTGGATTTAATATTGTAGTTTAATATAATTCAAGAATTCGTACTTTGAGTACTTATTCTTAAAACGAGTTGGACTCGCGCAAATCAAATCGTTGTTTGAACATTGGATGGTCATTAATTTCAGATTAATTAATTGGATTAGATTGATTGATAACATGCTTTGTGTGAATACATGGATGTGATGTATGAATAATGTATATCAGATGGATATTAGATGGGTGAGGGCAATTTTGGAAATTGTTGTAATAAATTTAGAATTTATTAATTGGACATGCGTGTCCAGCCTATTACCTCTGAACTCTTTGTATTTCTCTTCTCACTTATTCCCTCAATGTAAATGAGGTTTCTTTAAAAGTGTTATGTAATTGGGTAGAAGTAAGGTTGTGTTAGGAGGAGAGAGGAAATAGAGAGATTTGTTTTAGGAACAAGTTGTTTTAAATATCCATCCACATATCATTATTAATTTATTTATCGCGCCTTATTATGCTTTTAGAATGCATGTTTAAGGTGTATGATGAGACCTAATCAAAGATAATTAATTGGTTGCCAATTACGCGAAAAACCCTCAACAAATATTAAGCGTTTTTCCTTCCATTGAATGATTCATTCTCAAGATCCAAGATTGGCACTGGTTTGTTGGCCAAAGTCAAGACCTTTGTCCATCGCGGATGTGTTTGAATCATGAAGGCTTTGTTCCATATCGCATGTCTTGTCCAAGTTGTGATTTGTTGGCCAAAGTCAAGATCATTTCTTGTCCATCGACATCGATTACGAAGCTTTCCAAAGTCAATGGGTCCCGCTTACTGGAATCATTAAGTTTGTTGTGCCAAAGCCAAGGCTTAATTAATTCAGAGGAAAAAGGTTAGGCATATATTGGATATATTGGCAATATTAGATATATGTTTCGGACTTGGATGTCCACCTACTGGATCTAGGAATTGGATGAGATCCAATTGATCTTAGAGATCTACCTAGTTAAATATCATACAGCTTGTTGGCCAAAGTCAAGGTTGTGTGTTATTTAACGGGATCCTAGCCCACTAGGAAACAAGTTTTCCCCGAGTACTCAACAGAGGGTTAGAGGCTCGCCGAAAAATAGTGGGAGGCAAGTATTAAATTTTCAATTTCGTTTAGATACTTGCCAATACACGCTCATTTCAATTTTTCGTCATTACACAATATATATAGTTGGACTAATATTTAATCGTTGTTTTAATTAAACAGTTGGACTGTATTCAAACTACTTCAAATTATAGTTGATTATATAATTGGATTATAGTGATCAATATATTTGAATTTAAACAATCAAATTATATTTGATTATATAGTTAGACTATAGTAATCATTATATTCAATAGTACCCGAAATCGTTGATTGGATAGTTAGACTATAGCAATCAAGATAACTGAAAGAATGGTGTTTAAAAACATAATCCTGGGAGAAAATGTTATTAAACAGCTTTAATTTTCAAATTGGGAATAAAACCTCAGGATAGTCCTGGGAACTGAGAAGTTATTCTATTTGATAAAGTAACATCTCGGGCCTAAGCCCGGAGTTGAGAAAATAGTAGAACATGATATTTGGAAGATTCATGTGATGATAAATTTGTGCTCAATCCTTTATACTTGATGCAATGACACTTTAATTCTGTCGTCAGAATTAAGGATTAGATCATTGTACCATGATGATGAAATTAAAGGATCTTCATAGATTTATTCTTAGAAGTATAAATTGCTAAAATAAGCTCTTTCGCTCCTGTATGTCAGATGGTACATCTGTCGAGCACTAGGTGTCGCAGATGATTGCTGACATCGATCAGCTAGGTTAGCTGGGCATTACCTACGTGGCCGAGACTACCAAAGATTTGATCTTATAGTCTCTACCCGAAAGCTGGGGCAGGTTCATTATGAACCAATAGTAAACTCTTGGAGAGTTGATGGCTATGCTCTAGGAGGCAGAGCCAGAGCTTCTAAAAGTGGCAAAGGCAAAATCATCACAGTCTTCTAGGAAGACAAAGAACATATCCCAAGATGTCTTCCTAAACTGTGGCAAACGGGGTCACTGGATGCGTGACTGCCGTATGGACAAGGCAGACATGAAGGAATTGAAGGCAGGGCAAGGCTCCGGCTTTAAGTATGTTTGTCATAAACATGTTCGCTATTAGTTTCAAAATTGGATTTTTGATACTAGATGTGGTACATAAATATGTACTGATGTGCGGAATCTGCTGATTAGCAGGATACTGACTTCGGTTGAGATTTACCTGCGAATCGGAAACGGGACGAGAGTCGCTGTTTTAACCGTAGAAAGCTAAGTTTAGGAACTACCCTTGGGTATGTACTTAAATTATGAAACTGTTAAAATGTACCTAGTTTGACTAGAAACATTATCTCTATATCAGAGTTTAACCCGTTGCGGGTATACCTTTATATTCTAGAACACTAAAGTGTTTTATTTTATAAAGATGATATTGAGATAAACACATTAGATGTGAATAACAATATTTATATTTTGAATATAAATGAATCTCAAACGTATAACATGACAAACAAATAGCTCAAACTGAATTAATCAGATGAGACTTATTTGTGGCATTGTTGTCTGGGACACATTAAACAAGACTCGTATATCCACACTTTTGAAGAGTGGATACTATGACAGATTTGATTCTATTCAAATGATGTCTACGAATCTAGTTTAATAGGCAAAGTGCCTACAACACCTTTTACATGGTAAAAGTGCAAGTGCCACCGATCTGTTAGCCCTCGCTCATAGTGACATAAGTGGGCCCATGTCTAGCTAGGCTAAAGGTGGATATGAACGCTTTGTAACCTTTACGGATGTGGCATCGCGTTATGGTTATGTGTTTATTGTGAAACATAAATCGGAAACTTTTGATATATTCAAAGAGTTTCGACACGAAGTAGACAGACAGATCGGCTAAAGTATTAAACCGTCATGGTTAGACCATGGTGGAAAATACTTAAGCAATAAATTTCTCAATTACTTGAAAGATTATAGTATTCTTTCAATATGGACTCCTCCTGGAACACCTCAATTGAGCGGTGTGTCCAAACGGATAAACCAAATTTTGTTAGACATAATAAGGTTAATTATGAGTCGCTCTGAGCTACCATTTTCCTTCTAAGGATACGCATTAAACAGTGCAATACTTATTTTGAATAAGATTCCATGAAAATCTGTTTGATAGACTTCATATTAGATATGAACAGGAAAGAAACCGGGTTTTCTCACTCCTGGAGATTTGGGAATGCTAGGCATATGTTTGGATGATACCAAACTAAAACCAAAATTGGATAAGTGCCTAATTGTTGGTTATCATAGGGTAACCAAAGTATAGTACTTATACAACTCACAAGAGAACAATGTAAATTGTTGCTCTCCATGCGGTTTTCCTAAGAGGAATACCTATATGCAGTGGAAAGTGAGAGGAAAGTAAAACTTGATGAAAATGGAGTAATACTGTTCTAGGCACAGAGTCCTCACGGAACACAAACAGTTCATCAACGATGAAACTGTACCATAATCTTCGAAAACACAAAAATCGCGTATGTCGGAGAGAGTCAGAAAATAACCTGGTGTTGGACAGTTATGACCCATAGCATCACTATTTGTACAGATCATGGTGATGTTGTACAAATTAACTATGTGACAAAGGAGATTGCTCTCTTATCATTTGTAATTAGATCACCAAGATGTATAAATGATATGAGGTCCTTATGATTAGTTTCTGGATTGAGATGATATGAGACAGTATCAATCTACAAATGATTAATCATTAAATATCCATAGTCAGAGTATTATAAAGATTGGACATCGATAATGCGTAAAAGACTAGTATTACACTTGTGCGCGTTGTGAGGGCATAACAACATAGTTCTCATATATTTGGGTATAGGATACTCATGCAAGTGTAATAGGAGGTTGTGTTTACCGATGGTACGGGAAACAGCTTCGCTCTGGATAGACCCCCTCGGAATTCCATTGGTAGTATGACTATGTGTCTATGGAAGTCCGAAATCAGGGTAGGTGTATTTGGTCTTAACCTGATACTTGCACCGCTAATACTTGCGACAATCAATATACTTTGGTTTTAGGTCGTTCAGGGCTTTAACAGGTTCTGTGTACGCCTCTGCTGGGTATATTGAGAATCGTAGTGTGTTGGGTGTGATGTCAAGATGAAAGTATCACTCCAGTTATAGTGGAGATGATGGTCACACAGGGATATAGAACTGGTTCTCTGAGGGTTGCAACCATCGGGATAATATGACTTGGTCATGATTATCCGATAATAAAGAGACTAGTTGCTAGTGATCCGATATATGCTTCGTACGAGGCAGACACTGTACCAGCCCCAGGCCTTGCATGTGATCATCTGATACTGGATCGAAATACGCAATACTACGTATACTACACCTGATATATATCATATATTCTTGTAAGGATATTTCTGGAGAATTGGGTAGGCATGGCGCTTTGCTAGAAGCCAACATTGTCTTGTAAATCGGGAAAAACGTAGTACTAGGTACTTACGTGTTCGGATAGTCCAACGATCGAATTTACTGCCAACATATCCGGGGATCTCATGGGTCGCTTCCCGAAGATTCACCGATGACGTATGACTCGCATTTTAATTAATCTGGGATTAATTAGATGAGAGAGAAAATTAATCTGGGATTAATTACGGAGAAATTTTATCTGGGATAAAATATTAATAAAGAGAGAAAACGATTAATTTGGAATTAATCGATAAAATAATATATTTGATATATTATACGAAATTGGATTTCGACGCGGAATTGAAATTAGATTTTAATTCGGGCAAACGAGTTAATTTAGAATTAATTCGTTAGCGACGCGAATAATGATTTTGCTAGGCATAATTATTTAATTACGTCGCAACGGAAAATTCGTTAATTTGGAATTAACGAACCCGAGCCCGGGAGTGTTTGCGAGCGCATTCGCATTTCGAATTCGAGTGCGGCACGCAAGTCACATCAAGCGTCAAATCGTTAGTCACATCAATCGTCAAATCACTTGTCACTTTGAGTGATGTGATGTCTAGACTTGAGTGATGTGAATAGTAGATGAGAGTTGTTGGAAAAGCTTTTGAAAACTTGAAAGACATTTACCATTTATTTTATATTTGGTATTTGACTTTTTGGTTTTGTGTATTAGATATACAAAAACAAAACAATTATTATTAACACTCACTCTCTCAATTGCTCACGTTTTTGGAGCCAAAACTCCTTCCTCTCTCTCTCGGCCTAACATGCCATTTTCTTCTGCTTTCCTTCACTGGTTTCACCGAGAATGAAGAAGAGAAGATAAGGAATTTTTGTGGCAAAAATTCCTAAGTGCTAGCACACCATTTGAGTCTTGCGAAGGTGATAGGGAACCGCACACGTGAGCTTGGAATCACCACCCAAAAGCTTGGAGCTTAGACCGATTTTTGGAGATGCAAAACAGTGGACTGCCGAGAGCCTTGAAGCACTTCAAAGGGCTGAAAAAGTTTTGTTCTTCACCGCATCGCTCAACCGATCATTGTGAGTATTCCGTGACTTACTTTGATGTATTCGCATGTTGTTTTTTATGCTTTATTCGATCCTCGGGACTTAGAGATTTCCCAACAATGGTATCAGAGCGAGTAAAAGCATGAAACTTGATTTAGGGTTAAAATTGGGTAAATTGAATTTGAGCATGATTTGGTTAAATTGTTTGATTAAGTATGCTTAAATGATGTTGTATTGAAGTTTGATTGGATCAATTTCATGAAAATTGATTTGGAACAATTTTCCCCAAATCACATGGCTTGGCTGAATGTGGATAATGCCCTAATGTCTTGGTATTTTTGATTTTTTGATTCATTGGATGAGTTGAGATCAATTGGGAATTGTTGATTTGAGAATTAATTGGATTGAATTTGAAATTGGAAAAAATCCCACCATAGCCGAGACTTATAGCATGTTAATTGGGTTTGATTTTTGTTTAAAATGTGTTGGACATATTTTAATGTTGATAATCATGATTAATTAGGCTAATTGGTGTTTTGGAAATATTGATTTGGGTAATTAATTATGTAATACACTTTAGATTAATTAAATATGAAATTTGGAATTTTTGTAATTTAATTAATTGGGCTTAAATTGGATTTGGGCTTGAAAAGTTGCTATTGGGCTTTAATGGGCTTGGTTGTACCAAGATGGGTTTAGGAAAATTGGTTGGATCCAATTGGGCCCAAAACCACATCCATAAAGTCCAATTATGACTAATGGACCTTTAAAGTTTAATTGGGCCTAATGGGCCTAAATAGGTTTCAAGGCATATAAATGGTGATTCCTTTAAATGGGCTTTAGTCTTTGGGTTTGACCCAAGTTGACCAAAAGTCCATGCCTTAAGAAATTAATTAAAAGCCCATTGGACTTTAATTAAATTACATTGGATGTTAATCGGGCTTTGAGACCCGTAACGATTAAATTTTAGAATTTAAGTCATAAAGGTTTATATAAAGTGTATTATTTAATTTGAATTAAATAAATGGATTAGTATTAAATACATATTAAATTGGATTTAATGTTGTATGTAATTTATTCAAGAATTCGTAATTTGAGTACTTATTCGCAAAACGAGTTTGACTCGCGCAAAATCAAATCGTTGTTTGAACATTGGATGGTCATTAATTATCAAATTAATTAATTGGATTAGATTGATTTATAACATGCTTGTGTGAATACATGGTTGCGATGCATGAATAATGTATATCGGATGGATATTAGATGGGTGGCGAAATTTTGGAAATTGTTGTAATAAATTTAGAATTTATTAATTGGACCTGCGTGTCCAGCCTATTACCTCATTTCTCATTGTATTTCTATTCTCACATATTCCCCTCAATGTAAATGAGGTTTCTTTAGAAGTGTTATGTAACGGGTAGAAGTAATACTTATGCTAGCGGGAGAGAGGAAGTGAGAGATTTGTTATAGGAACAATGTGTTAAGTATCCATCCTCATATCATTATTATTTATTTATTTACGCGCCTTATTATGTGTTTAGAATGCATGTTTAAGGGTGTATGATGATGAGACCTTAACAAAGATAATAAATTGGTTGCCAATTTGCACGCGAAAAACCCTCACAAAATATTAAGCGTTTTTCCTTACATTGAGTGATTCTTACTCAAGATCCAAGACTGACATTGGTTTGTTGGCCAAAGTCAAGGCCTTTGTTCGTCGAGGATGTGTTTGAATCATGAAGGCTTTGTTCCATATCAGTGTCTTTTCCAAGTTGTGATTTGTTGGCCAAAGTCAAGATCACTTCTTGTCCATCGACATTGATTACGAAGCTTTCCAAGGTCAATGGGTCACGCTTAACTGGGATCACTAAGTTTGTTGTGCCAAAGCCAAGGCTTTGTTGATTTAGAGGAAAAAAGGTTAGGAAATATATTGGATATATTGGCATATATAAGATATATGTTTCGGACTTGGAAGTCCCCCTACTGGATCTAGGAATTGGATGGGATCCAATTGATCTTAGAGATCTACCTAGTTAATTATCATACAATTTGTTGGCCAAAGTCAAGATTGTGTGACATTTAACGGGATCCTAGCCCACTAGGAAACACGGTTTCCCGAGTACTCGACAGAGGGTTAGAGGCTCGCCGAAAAATAGTGGGAGGCAAGAATTAAATTTGCAATATTCGTTTAATTACTTGCCATACGCGCTCAATCACATTATTTCATCAAGTAAATTAAATGTTAGTTGGACTAATATTTAAATCGTTGTTTTAATAAACAGTTGGACTGTATTCAAACTATTCATTTATGGTTGATTTTATAATTGGATTATAGTAATCAATATAATTGAATTTAATCAATTAAATTATAGTTGATTATAGTTGGACTATAATAATCATTATAATAAATAGTACCTAAATCGTTGATTAAATAGTTGGACTATTAGAATCAAGATAATTGAAAGATTAGTGTTTAAAACATAATCCTGGGTGAAAATGTATTTAAACGACTTTAATTTTCAAATTGGGAATAAAAATTTCAGGATGGTCCTGGAAACTAATAAGTTACTTTATTTGATAAAGTAACATATTAGGCCTAAGCCCGAAGAAGTTAAGCAAATAGTAGAGCATGATCTTTGGAAGATTCATGTAATGATAACTTTAGTGCTTAATCCATTAAGCTTGCCATAAATAGACTCCTTAATTTCTTAATCAGAACAAAGGATTAGATCTTTATAGTATGATAATGAAATTGAAGGATCTTCATAGATATATTATTAGATCTTAGAAGTATTATATTGCAATAGAAAACTCTTGGAGAGTTAATGGCTATTCTCAAGGAGATAAAGCCAAACTTTGCAATATGGCAAGAAACGCAAGTCGCACCTTACTTCGACATTCCAGAAGGCCAAGGCTAGGCCGAACGCTTCTGAGTGTGGAAAAGGGCAAAGGCAAAATCATTATAATCTTCTGGGAAGATAAAAGACATATCCCAAATGTCTGCCTTAATTGTGGCAAACGGGATCGCGGAAGCGTGACTGCCGTATGGACAAGGCAGACATGAAGGAATTGAAGACGGTGCAAGGCTCTGACTTCAAATATGTTTGTCATAAACATGTTCAATGCTGGTATTAAAATTAGATTTTAGATACTGGATGTGGTACATAAATATGTATTGGTGTGCAGAATCTGCTATGAGCAGGATACCGACTTCAGATGAGATTAATCTGTGAATTGGAAACGGGATAAAAATCGCTGTTTTAACCATAGATACCTAAGTTTAGGAACTAACCTTCGGGTGTGTACTTAAATTATGAAACTGTTATAATGTAACTAGTTTTACTAGGACATTATCTCTATATCAGTGTTTAACCCGCTACGGGTGAACCTTTATATCATTGAAAACTAAAGTGTTTCATTATATAAAGATGATATTGAGATAAACACATTAGATGTGAATAACAATATTTATATTTTGAATATAAATAAATCTCAAACGTATGACATGACAAACAAATAGCTCAAACTGATTTGATAAGAAAAGACTTAATTGTGGCATTGTTGTCTGGGACACAATTAAAAAAGACTCGTTCCGCACTTTTGAAGAGTGGATACTAGGACAAATTTGATTCTATTCAAATAAAGTCTACGAATCTAGTTTATTAGGCAAAATGCCTGTAACACTATTTACTTGGTAAAAGTGTAAGTGCCACCGATCTGTTAGCCCTAGTTCATAGTGAAGCAAGTGGGCCCATGTCTAGCTAGGCTAGAAGTGGATATGAATATTTCGTGACCTACACGGATGTGGCATCGCGTTATGGTTATTGTGTCTTTGAAACATAAATCAGAAACTTTTAGAGTTTCGACACGAAATAGACGAACAGATCGGCTAAAGTATAAAACCATCACGGTTAGATCATGATGAAAATACTTAAGCGATAAGTTTCTCATATACTTGAAAGAGTATAGTATTCTTTCAACGAGGACTCCTCCCGGAACACGTCAATTTGATGGTGTGTCCGAACGGAGAAACCAAATTTTATTGGACATGATAAGGTTAATCCTGAGTCGCTCTGAGCAACCATTTCCTTCAACGGATACACATAGACAGTGCAGAACTTATTTTGAATAAGGTTCCATAAAAATATGTTTGAAAGACTTCATATTAGATATGAACAGGAAAGAAACCGGGTTTCGCATTCCTGATTATTTGGGTATTCTAGGTGTTGGAGTCCTCTAAGGGTCCCAAGATCATAGATTAAGCATGAAACAATATGAATACACATCAAATGAGGTGCGGAAAAAACTCACATTGATCGGTTGGATGCTTCGAAGACAAAAACCGAACTGCTCATCCTTGCTCAACAGTGGGCTGCTCGGTGGTGGACTGAGCAGTGGCTCTCACGGCAGTGGGTGGATCTCCTCCATAAAGAATCGGCCATGGACTCCATTAAAGATCCAAGCTTTGTTGATAATCTTCCATGCTCACGAACTCACTTCCCTATCACCTTAGGATGCCTCCTAGAGTGTGCTAGCACATAGATCTTGCATCAAGATCATTTGCTTCTCCATTTTGCTCGGTCAAAACCAGAGAAATAGATGAAGAAATCGGTCCAAGACCAAGAGAGAAGAAGAGGGGTTTTTGGCTCCAAAAAGCCTAAATACCGAAAATGGAAGAGATAGAATTAAGGAAAAAGATTGTAAAAGGTTTATGTATTTCCAAAATAAATAAATCATTTACCTTTTTTCAATTTCAAAAAGCAAACATTAAATGCTTTCTTTCAATCACATCAACTCACATCAATCTCTCAAATGTCACATCACTCAAAGTGACATGTGATTTGACGCTTGATGTGACTAATGATTTGACGCTTGATTTGACTTGCGTGCCGCACTCGAATTCGAATGCGAATGCGCTCGCAAAAATCCGGGCTCGGGTTCGCTAATTCCAAATTACCGAATTTTCCATTGCGTCGTAATTAAATGATTACGCCTAGCGAAATCACTATTCACGTCGCAAATGAATTAATTCTAAATTAATTCGTTCGCCCGAATTAAAATCTAATTTTAATTCCGCGTCGAAATCCAATTTCGTATAATATATCAAATATATTATTTTATCGATTAATTCCAAATTAATCGTTCTCTCTCTTAATTGATATTTTATCCCAGATAAAATATCTCCGCAATTAATCCCAGATTAATTTTCTCTCTCATTAAATTAATCCCAGATTAATTAAAGTGCGAGTCATACGTCATCGGTGAATCTTCGGGGAGCGACCCATGAGATCTCCGGATATGTTGGCAGTAAATCGGGTAGTCGGACTATCCGACCACGTAAGTACCTCGTACTACGTTTACACCGATTCACAAGACAAGGTTGGCCTCTAGCAAAGCGCCATGCCTACCCAATTCTCCGGAATCATGCTTACAGGAATAAGCGATATATATCAGGCGTAGTATACGTGGTATTGCGTATTTCGATCCAGTATCTGATGATCACGTGCTAGGCCTGGGGCTGGAATGTGTCTGCCCCGTACGAAGCACATGTCGGATGTCTGGTAACTAGTCTCTATAATCGGATAAACATGACCTTGTCATTTTATCCCGATGACTGCAGTACTTAAGAGTACTAGTACCGTATCCTACGTGACCATCATCTCCATATGACTGGAGTGACACTTCCGTCTTGACATCACACCCAACACACTACGATTCTCATATACCCAGTATTGGGGTACATAGAACCGATTAAAGCCCTGGACGACCTCAACTAAAGTATATTGATTGTCGCAAGTATTAGCGGTGCAAGTCTCAGGTTAAGACCAAATACACTTACCCTGATTTCGGACTTCCATAGACACATAGTCATACTACCAATGGAATTCCGAAGGGGTCTAATCCAGAGCGAAGCTGTTTCCCGTACCATCGGTAAAACATAACCTCCTATTACACTTGCATGAGTATCCTATACCCAAACATATGAGAACTATACCGCTGTGCCCTCACAACACGCACAAGTGTAATACTAGTCTTTTACGTATTTATCGATGTCCAATCTCGATAATACTCTGACTAGGGATATTTAATGATTTATCCTTCATGGACTGATACTGTCTCATATCATTCTCAGTCCAGGAACAAATCATATGGACCTCCTATCATTTATATATCCAGGTGATCTAATCACAAATGATAAGAGTGCAATCTCTTTGTCACATAGTTAATTTGTACAACAACACCATGATCTGTACAAATAGTGACGCTATGGGTCATAATTGTCCAACAATCTCCCACTTGGCCTATAGCCAGTCACTTGAGTGCTTGACACCCGAACTATGTACGGTTGGCTCAAATTACTGAGAAAAGGTTTTCGTCAGCGGGTTTGCATGATTATCATCTGATGCGATTTATTCGATCATCACATCGCCACGATGTATGATCCGAACGAATCTGATGATTATCGAAGTATGTATCTGGATCGTTGATGAGACCATTAATTCTTTAGCATGTGCTGTAGCCTAGCTCAGCTGCTAAAAGAACCATATCTAATCTAATTAGATATTTATCGACCCCAGAAGGCTTCTATTGCTGCTTCAGCTGCAGCAATAACCCACATTTGTTGTTTATACGGTAACAGTATCTTGCATGGAAGATTTCTAGCTCACTGTACCGTTATTCAAACTGTATAGTACCGTTTGCGACTTTCAGTCGTCTTTATCGGTTTAGGAAACTTACAGTAGTGATCCCAGTCACTTTAAGTTCTCATTCTCCAAAGTTTAAGACTACATCCTTAGATATATAAGATACTAAAGATGTTGTTAACTTCAATCCAGTGACTATCACTCGGATTAGCCTATTTGTGAATCCATATGCTCAAAGCGTATGAGACACCAGGTCATGTATATTTTTCAATGTACGATTCCACAGAGAGTTTTCGAAAGCCGAGCTTTCACCGATTGTTTATGGGAATATCATTTCCAAGAAATGACATATTATCATTATTTTATTGGACAGCCACTGTCAGTGCGCTCCCACTAACCCTCTTATATACACAAGAATCCTTTCGTTTTGAATTAAATCATACACCATTATGATTACATCAAAATGATAATCCTAGAACCTATGCTTGCTTCAATCCAAACATGGATCGAATAACCTACAAACCTTGTTTGCTAGTTATAGTACGACAAAACCGACAGGATGTTATAAACATCCTCCAAAAGGTTTCCTTTTCAGGAAAGTGATTTTCCCGTTAAGCTGTCATATTTCATAAATGAAACATGCAGCATTAGCAAGCATTATCCAAATGGATTTACCGTGGCAACAGGTAAAAGGTTGAATCGTAATCAACACAATGTTGATAACGATACCTTTCCGCTAAAAGCCTAGCTTTATACGTTGGTATGTTGCATTCCATGTATGTCTTCCTTGAAGACTTATAAAGTACCAGTAGGCACAATGCCTTGCGGTACATCAACTAGTGTCCAAACGTGTTGATATTCATGGAATCCATTTCGGATATCATGACACTTTGTCATAATAGGGAGTCGATACCTTGTATCACTTCCTCATACGTAGTCAGTTGGTATACCTCGAAAGATAGACATCTTTACGAGGTGAGATCAGAAACCCATACCCTAGGTTGTTTTCTGACTCTCTCCGACATACACGGTTCTTGTGTATACGAAGATTAATGGTATAGTTTCAACCTTGATGAACTATATGTGTTCCATTAATATTCGGTGCTTGGAATATATTACTCCAATTTTCATCGAGTCTTACCATCCTCCCACTTACCACTGCATATCGGTATTCCTCTCAGGAAAACCGCATGGTGAGCAACAATCTAATTGTTCTCTGGTGAGATGTATAAGTACAATACTTATGGTATCCCTAGGATAACCTACATTTGGCACTTATCCAATTTGGGTTTTAGTTTGGTATCATCCAAACATATGCCTAGCATTCCCAAATTTAACAGGAATGTGAAACCCGGTTTCTTTCCCGTTAATATCTAATATGATATCTGTCAAACAGATAATAATGGAACCTTATTCTAAATAAGTTCTGCACTGTTAATGTTTATCCGTTGAAGGAAATTGTAGCTCAGAGAGACTCATGATTAACCTAATCATGTCTAACAAAATTCGGTTACTCAATTCGGACACACCGTCAAATTGACGTGTTCCGGGAGGAGTCCTCGTTGAAAGAATAATTTACTCTTTCAAGTATTAAGAAACTTATTGCTTAAGTATTTTCCATTACGGTCTTACCGTGACGGTATAATACTATAGCCGATCTGTTTGTCTATTTCGTGTCGAAACTTAAAAGTTTCTGATTTGTGTTCTTCAAAAGAAACACATAAGCATTACGCGATGCCACATCCGTATAGGTCACGAAATATTCATATCCACATCTAGCCTAGCTAGACATGGGCCCACTTGCTTCACTATGAACTATGGCTAACAGGTCGGTGGCATTTACACTTTTACCAAGTAAATAGTGTTTTAGGCACATTGCCCAATAAACTAGATTCGTAGACTTTATTGATTAGAATCAAATTAGTCCGAGTACCCAATCTTCAAAAGTGTGGATATACGAGTCTTGTTTAATTGTGTCCCAGACAACAATGCCACAATTAGTTTCATCTGATCAAATCAGTTTGAGCTATTTGTTCGTCATGTTATATATTTTGAGATTTATTTATATTCAAAATATAAATGCTGTTATTCACATCTAATGTGTTTATCTCAATATCATCTTTATATAATGAAACACTTTAGTGTTCTAGAATATAAAGGTTCACCCGCAGCAGGTTAAACACTGATATAAAGATAATGTTTCTAGTCAAACTAGTTACATTATAACAGTTTCCTAATTTAGGTACACATCCGAGGGTAGTTCCTAAAGTTAGGTATATACGGTTAAAACAGCGACTTTCGTCCCATTTCCAATTCGCAGATTAATCTCATATAGAAGTCAGTATCCTGCTCATAGCAGATTCTGAACATCAGTACATATTTTATGTATCACACTAAGTATCTAAATCTAATTTTAATACTAGTAGTGAACATAATTATGACAGACATATTTGAAGTCAGAGCCTTGCTCGTCTTCAATTCCTTCTTGGGATATGTCCTTTTATCTTCCTATAAGATTATAATGATTTTCTTTCGCCCTGTTTCAACACTTCAGAAGCACTTTGGCCAAGCCTTGGCCTTCTAGAATATCGAAGTAAGGTGCGCCTTGCGCTATTTGCCTTATTGCAAACTTTGACTTTGTCTCCTTGAGAATAGTCATTAACTCTCCAAGAGTCATTATTGTAATTTATACTTCTAAAATCTAAGTTAATAGATTTATGAAGATCCTTCAATTTCTATCATACTTTAAGGATCTAATCCTTAGTTTTGATTCAGAAATTAAGGAGTCTACTACTACGACAAATATAATGGATTATGGCACTTAAGTTATCATAACATGAAATATTTCCAAATATCATGTTCCACTTATTTGCTTAACTCCAGGCTTATGCCTAATATGTTATTTTATCAAATAAAGTAACTTATTAGTTTCCAGGACCATCCTGAAATTTATTCCCAATTTGAAAATTATAGTCGTTTAAATACATTTTCACCCAGGATTATGTTTTAAACACTAATCTTTCATTTTATATCTCGATTCTAATAGTCCAACTATTTAATCAAGGATTTGTGGTACTATGTATTATATTGATTATTATAGTCCAACTATATAATCAAATATAATTTAAATTAATTAACCTCAATTACATTGATACTATAATCCAATTATAAAATCAACTGTAAATTGAAATTAATTAATTCAAATATATTGATTACTATAATCCAATTATATAATCAACTATAATAAAGTCCAACTGCTTATTAAAAAAACAACAATTTAAATATTAGTCCAACTAACATTTAATTGATTATGATGAAATATTTGTTTGAGCGCGTATGGCGAGTAATTGAACGAATATTGCGAATTCAATTCTTGCCTCCCACTATTTTTCGGCGAGCCTCCAACCTCTATCGAGTACTCGGGAACCGTGTTTCCTAGTGGGCTAGGATCCCGTTAAATATCACACAATCTTGACTTTGGCCAACAAATTGTATGATAATTAACTAGGTAGATCTCTAAGATCAATTGGATCCAATCCAATTCCTAGATCCGGTAGGGGGACATCCAAGTCCGAAACATATATCTTATATATGCCAATACATCCAATTATTCTAACATTTTCCTATGAATCAACTAAGCCTTGGCTTTGGCACAACAAACTTAGTGATCCCAGTCAAGCGCGACCCATTGACCATGGAAAGCTTCGTAATCAATGTCGATGGACAAGAAGTGGTATTGACTTTGGCCAAACCAACCACAACTTGGACAAGACACTGACATGGAACAAAGCCTTCATGATTCAAACACATCTTCGACAGACAAAGGCCTTGACTTTGGCCAACAAACCAATGCCGTCTAGATCTTGAGTGAGAATCACTCAATGGAAGGAAAGACGCTTAATATTGTTTGAGGTTTTTCGCCGTGCAAATTGGCAACCAATTTATTATCTTTGTTAAGGTCTCATCATCATACACCCTTAAGCATGCATTCTAAACACATAATAAAGCACGTATGTAAAAGTAATAATGATATGCGGATGGATACTTTACATTGATCCTAGATCAAAACTCTCTCGTTATCTCTCCAGCTAGCACTTGTATTTTCTTCTACCCGTTACACTACACTTCTAAAGAAACCTCATTTACATTGAGGGGAATATGTGAGAAGAGAATACAAAGAAATAAGAGATAAGGCTGGACTCGCAGGTCCAATTAATAAATCAAATTTATTACAATTTCCAAAATTGCCCCACCCATCTAATATCCATCCGATATACATTATTCATGCATCGCAACCATGTATTCACACAAGCATGTTATCAATCAATCTAATCAAATTAATTAATCTGATAATTAGTGATCATCCAATGTTCAAACAACGATTTGATTTTGTTCGAGTCAAACTCGTTTTGCGAACACAGTACTCAAAGTACGAATTCTCGAATTAAATTAAATTAAATACATAAGTAAATCCAATTTAATACGCATTTAATTCTAATTCACTTTTAATTCCAAATTAAATATTACACTTTATAAAATAAACCTTTACGACTTAAATTCCAAATTTAATCGTTACGGGTCTCAAAGCCTGATTAATATCCAATATTAATTTAATTAAAGTCCAATGGGCTTTTAATTAATTTCTTCAAGGCGTGGACTT
>SKCR01047241.1:0-30895 GCA_019454045.1 Zanthoxylum bungeanum
ATCTGCTTAGAGACTTCAGAGATTCTGAAGAAGGCCACTTGGTGCGGGCTCGAGAAGTTCTTCAGGTTATTACAGTCTAGAGGTATTAGAGTCAACATAGTTGCTATCATAGGTCTTATACCACCACTGTAAGTATTTCTCATTATAGTGGATTTTGGCTGGTAGCCTAGATACCCATAGTGGTTTTTTACTCGCACGGGTTTTTCACTTCGTTTATAAAATTTTTATGTTGATTTTGTTTACTACATTGTTATATTTTCTTTGATTTATAACTGATTAGATTAAGGGTGATTGATTGATTTGTACCATAGTCGTTGATTCGTACTATAATCGCTTTAACTTTGACCTGTCATAGATTATAGTGATTGAATAATCCGCGTAGGGACATAATATAGGACAAATTCAAATTTTTGATTGGTATCAAAGTCTGACCTCGATCTTTGACTCTTAGCTATGGATAGAAGTCAACCCTTAAATTATTCTTCATTCTTTGATGAGATTGAGTACTTGCATTGGAAGGTTCGTATGAGAGTGTTCCTTAAGTCCTTAGATGAAAGGGTCTAGATGTCAGTAGAGTACAAGTGGAAATCACACGTGGTTATGGTTGATGGGGTATCTTCTCATAAAGATAAACTGACTTGGACTAAGAAAGAGTTTGATACTAGCATAGGAATAGCAAGACCATTAATGGCATTCATGCTGTTGTTTACTCCGCTGAGTTTAGGATAATTTCTATGTGTGAGATAGCCAATCATACTCGGGACATCCTTCAGACTGTGCATGAGAGCACACTATCAGTTAAGAATAATAGACTCCAAGAGCTTGCCACTAGATTTGAGATCACTAGAATGAAAGATGATGAGATATTTGATGAGTTTTACACTGATATTAACAATATAGTTAACTCTAGCCTTAACCTAAGCGAGGCTATTCTTACAAATAGGATAATTAGAAAAATCCTTAGATCATTGCCTGACCAGTTCTTACCAAAGATCACAGCCATTGAGGAAAGTAATGATTTAGATCACTTTAAAGTAGAGGACCTCGTAGGAAAACTGCAGGTGTATGAGAAAAAACTTTCCGGATATAGAAAACCCAAGAGCATAGCGATGAAGATCGCAAAGGAAGTTAGACATGATATGTCAAGTGACGATAATGATAATATTCTCACGGATACGGATTTGGTCATGTTTGCAAAAAAGGTTTAAGAAATTTCTTAAAATGAACAAGAGTGATCGTTGCACTGATATAGATAGGGAGCACAATCCTAGAAAGAGTAGATATAGTTGGATGGAGCCTAGAAAGGATAAAGATAGCAAATCTCGCGCTATCCAATGCCATGAATGTCAAGGGTATGGGCATATTAGGTTTAAATATCCCACATATCTAAAGTCTAAGGGCAAGAA
Organism: Zanthoxylum bungeanum; assembly: GCA_019454045.1. Classification (NCBI taxonomy): domain Eukaryota; kingdom Viridiplantae; phylum Streptophyta; class Magnoliopsida; order Sapindales; family Rutaceae; genus Zanthoxylum; species Zanthoxylum bungeanum. The sequence goes on from SKCR01047241.1 coordinate 1,407, forward strand.
AGTTATGCCAGCCTCACTTAGTGATTCAGAATGTGGTTATACTTTTGATGATTCTCCTTAGGATAAGAGCAACTTTATAGCTTTTACTGCTAGTGTGACTGGTGAGAGAGAGACCAATGTTAGTGACGTGGATGCATATTCATAATTCTCTCACGATGACTCTATAAATGAAGATAGTCTTTAGGTAGCATATACTGAATTATTTAATGAGATCCTATCTATCAAGAAAAAAAATATTGAGGTCAGTAAGAGGCTAAAGGAAACTGAGCCATACAAGAATGAAGCTCAAGCTAAGTTTGAGCAAAGCCTTTTGGTTATCGATGACCTTGAGGAAATGAATAAAGGACTAGTCGATATAGTCAAATTCTTAGAAGCAGAACTTGAGAATGCTAGAACACAGTTGTCTATATTTTCTAATGGGATTGAGAAACTAGACCGCATATTAGGGATTAACGTTGGGTCAAATTGTGATAAGGCGTCATCCTCTAGAGCTATACATATCCCTCCTAAACATTACTTAGGTAAGAAATATATTGATTGTAGTCTTGTGATTCCTCATGTTATTCCTCGTCCCATAATTCAACTTCCATCAATGTGGCAAGATAAGACATATTAGGTCTGAATGTTTCATGTTGCACAAACTAAAGAAAAGGCCTAAGCGTGTTCAGTCTAGATTTGAGTCGTCAAATCTAGTCATCTGCACTAGCTAAATAGATTCAACTCATTAATGAAAAGCTTGTACTGCTGACAAGAAGTTCTCAAGTGAAGGAGACTCCTAAGAAAGTTTGGGTGAGGAAGTAATATGACTTTCCATCGACTTCTGAATGCCTTGAACCGAAAAGGCATGATGATAATGCACTTCATTGTTCTTCTTCTTAGTTGTTGCATTCATGTACGTGTGTTTTATGTGTGTGCGCGTGTGTTTTATGTTTTTGCACGACTGCATATATTTTTTTATTTTCACTGCATATTGGTGTGTATGTTTGTTTTGTTATATGTCTCTTGGTATATAGGATGGAAACCCAAACATAACTTTTATAGCCGATTCTGAATGGATGGTAGTATGATCTTCACTCGGGAATACAACTCCACGTACCATTAGATAATGACAAGTCATGTTGTATATTTTCTTGTTTTTATGTTAAAATAAATATACAAAAAATGAAAAAGACCAAAAAGATTTTCTGACTTGAAAAAACATGTTGCATGTGATCCTGGAATGTAGGATATATTGTTATGCATGTATAATATGCGTTTATAATTGGTATATTATTGTGTTAAGTTTACCCATTGTCATTTCATGACAAAAAGAGGGAGTAGTAATATCCATTTTTTTATATCTCCTTCATGTTGCACATTCGTGTTTGGGTTCGAACGAAACTTGGCAGAATATTCCCTGCGTAGTGCGTTCATCTTCCCGTGCGAATGAAACCTTCTAGTATGTTTGCGTTCGAGGTGCGTTCAAGACTATGTTCGAACGAGTTTGAAAACATCGCGTGTTCATTATGCATTCTTGTGGCGTTCAAACGCCCGTGCGTAAGTGGGTTATTTTGGACGCGTTTTTAAGCCAGGTTTGCACTAGAAAACCCTTACCTTTTCCCTACCTATGTAAACAAACTTAAAGCCACTTTCACAAGTGTTAGAAACATATTATTTAAAGATTATAAACCTTTTGTTTCAATATTCTTGACAATCCACCTTGAAGACTACATTCATTATTCTTGTCTTCTTTGTTTTGGTGAGATCCTTATTTGATATACCATCAGCATAGAAACACAATCCTAACCCAATTTCCTAAATCTTCAGAGTTCTCAAGGAGAAAGATTGGTAGTCGGAGTTGCGTGCTTGCAGGGTTGATCTGCTTAGAAACATCAGAGATCCTGAAGAAGACCGCTAGGTGCGAGCTCGAGGAGTTCTTCGGGTTATTACGGTCTAGAGTTTCCATAGGTCTTATTCCATCATCGTAAGTCTTTCTCGTTATAGTGGATTTTGGTTGGTAGCCTAGATACCCGGAGTGATTTTTTACTCGCACGAGTTTTCCACTTCGTTAACAAAATTATTATTATTTACTGCATTGTTATATTTGCTTTGATTTATAACTGTTTAGATTAATGGTGGTTGATTGATTCGTACTATAGTCACTCTAACTTTGACCTGTCATATATTAGAGTAATTGAATAATCCACATAGGGTCAGAACCTATGACAAATTTTCATTTTCATTTTCTTTTGCAAGCTTATATTTTTAATATAAATAAGGTTCTTATTTGGTATTGTGGTGTGATAAGATGACAAAATCGTATTTTGATCAAAACATAATTTTTAATTATTTAGTTAAAGATAAAAATTTATAAGGGAGAATGTCTATTTCCCCTAATGTTTATATTAGTAGTCCTTTATCGTCTATTGTTTTAATAATACCCCAAAACCTCCCCAAGTCAAGAAAATATTATCATTTTATAAGTTTTTTAACATATTTGCCATTGCATAAATAATTAAGAATTTTACATCATTATTAACTCTTTAAATAATTAAAATATATATATGAAAATTATTATAAAAATACAATATTTCAATATAGAATTAATATATAAAATTAAATGATAATTATTATTTTTTAAAATTTCAGTTACAAGTTAACTTTCAAACTATACCAAAAAATTATTTTGAGAAACATCCCAATCAGTTTATATGTTAAGGAAAATAAAAACTAAAAACATAACATTAGATAAACAGAAATGATTCCTAAAATAGAAGCAAAATTACTTTTCATGTTTCTTCATGGCATAACTTTATGCTGGGATTTAATAATTTATTAAATTTATTCTAAATATAGTATTTTTTTAAGATAATTAATTTTTTTAAAAAATAATAATTTAATAATTTTTAAGATAATTAAAAATAATAATTTAATATTATTATTTTTTAATTATCTTAAAAAATACAATTCAAAAATTTATATAAAATATACGAGATGTGTCAATTTAATTCAGTTTCTGCAAATCGATTTCATAGTATCTCACACACAATATTTTAATTCCTCTCATTTTTTATTATTATTTTTAGTTGTATTTTTTAATTTTGTTAAATTATTCTTTGGAGTGTCAATTTATTAATCTATATTAATAACATACATTCTTAGTTTTATTTATTATACAATATGAAACTAAATATAGCAGTAGTTAAAATAAAACTACACTAAACTATATTTATAATAAATTTATTTAAGATAATTAAATGAAGTATTTTTTTTTATAAAAATATTAGATTTCCTAATAATTCTACATTGAAATATTATATTTTATAATAATTTTCATATATATTTTTAATTAATTTAAAGAGTTAATAATAATGTAAAATTCTTAATTTTTTTAGGTAAAGACAAATATGTCAAAAAACTTATAAAATGAGAATTTTCTTTTGACTTTTTGACATAGGGGAACTTGTGGTATTATTAAAACAATAGGGGGTATGTAGCTATTAATATAAACATTAGGGGGTAAAGGGATATTCTCCCAATTTATAAATATTAATTATGATTTTTTAATGAATTTTATATTTTTAGCTTTTACATATCATTATAACATTATATACAATTGTTTTACTTTAGATTCTAAACAATACAAGAGTGACAAACTAGTTATTGCTTTAATGATAAGCCCTTCTCATCAAGCCACAAATCCTATGAGTAGTGATACATGTATTACATGAGTATATAATTATAAATTTAAGCTAATTATGAGAAGTTGTAATTGTTGGGGATATGCCCTAGAACCAATCGTGACATACGGTTCATAGGTATTATCCTTATGTAAATATAATATTCTAATTAGTCGTAAATTAGTTTACGATTAATATAATGACAATCTTATTACATTTTGCATATGTTCGTTTAGTTACTGTACGTGCCAAATTTGAGACCAATGGCAAAATCGTCTTTTCACTTCAGACCCAAAGTCAAATGAAGCCTAAAACAGTAATTCGGCCCGAAAGACTTAAACTGTTGATGAGGCCCAGATTATAGACAAGCCACATGTATCCCCAAAATATCTCAACTGCCATATCCCATTTTCCCAACAAAAATACCAACTCCCTATGCAAATATTCTTCATCACCGAAAGCTCAGAACTTGAACACGTTGTGGGTCTCGCCTCCATAAAATACAACTATTATGCCATCTAAAAAGGTAATACCCATCAACCTAGAAATAGAAGCATAACTCAAAATTACAGGTCATTCAAGTCCTAACACTCTTACTTAAGCTCTCAAACCTCTCACTCTCTAAACACCGGCCCATCGCCTTCACGGCTGTCCACGGAGGTCAAGGTAACCTCAGACCTTACTCTTCCTTATTTACCGCTCGTCTTCGCTACTGACTTGAGTGTCAGAGTACCTACGACGCCCATCACACTGGTGGGTAGAGACTCCATGTTCACTCTATCTTTGTTTTGTAGGATCGTTAGTGCCTCTTCATATAAATTCTTGATTGTGGACCTCAGATGAAATCTAGTGTCCACAATTTGGCGTCCACCGTGGGGCCTTAGCGATTTATAGCGAACAAAGATCTCAGTCTACGATTCCTTTCAACACGACAACTCATGGCTTCGAGCAGCGAACATACATCATACCCTGTAGCCGCACAATTAGCCATACTCCAAGAACGGTTACGAGCCTTAAAAGAGGAGAACTTAGTTATGCGAAGCTCCAACACAACCCTTCAAAAGCAGTAGGAGTAAATATCTTCAACCTCCCAATAACGTGATACTCCAGACCATCCTAGCAACCTACGATCCCAACCAACCATTTGGGGGCATTCAACGATGTAGCAAGTGATGATCCACCTCCAAACCTCCACCTTGAAACCTTCAAAGAAATCAACATATTTCTCCAGTCAATCAGGCACAACAAGTCGCATCCACCATGCGCAAAGAAATGCTAGAGTTTAAAGAGGAAATTATGTCCAGCCTACCCGGTGTCAGGCTACTAGTAAGAAAGAGCCGAGCTGTCACAATTTCAGATACCCTATTTTTAGACACCATCACTTCCATCGAGCTGCCGATGAAATTCAGTCCTCCAGACATGAAATTGTATGATGTATCAACAGACCCAGATGACCATGTTGTCCATTACAAATATAAAATGATGTCAACAGGTCCGGCTCCACACCAATGAAAGACTGGAATGTGCAGAGGATTTGAGGAAACATTGGCGGGCCCGACCCTTACTTGGTCCATCAATCTCCCATATCAATCTATTGGGTCATACCAATAGCTGGCAGATTGTGGAGCACTTTGTGAGCTCTTGTAAGCTCGAGAAAACCAGAGACGACCTCAAAACAATCCAACAGTGAAAATGAGAATCCTTGCAAAGCTATATGGCCCATTTCAACAAGGAGAGAATATCCATTCTGGATCTCCATCAGCCTATAGCAGTGGAAGCCTTCAGGAATGGTCTACTCGCATATAGTGGGCTTCAAAAAAGCTGACCAAATTTCGATGCCACAATATGGATCAGGCCATGGCTCGAGCCCAAATCGAAATCAGATGGGAGGAAGACAAAAGGAACACGAAGAGAGAAAGTTCTTATAGCTTACAGAATGATAGAATACAGAACATTCCCAAACGATATAAAGAATTTACAGGCAAAACACCCCAACCCGTAGACAGAATGACCCATCAGAGGAGAAGAATCACCCTCTTAACCGGGATGTCAACCGTCAACCTTTACCTTACAAGGTCCAAGACAGGGTATCTCTAAACAGACCAAGACTTCCAGACTACAATTTTACTGTTTCCACATGAGAATTGGTTTCAGTCCTAAAAAAAATAAGGAACGAAGTAAGATGGCCCCCACGCTCCAGGGACGGTTCTACCAGTAAAGACACTAGTAGATGGTGTGAATTTTATCGAGACTACATCCATACGACATCTGATTATGTGACACTAAGATTGGAAGTTCTGGAACTACTAAATAAGGGATTTTTAAAAGACTTTCTCACAGAGAAATGCAAGGTTACGTTGGCCCGAAAGGGACGAAAGAGGAGACGGCCCCCCACCACCACCACCAATAAACAATACAGTTAATTTTATTTCAGGTGGATCTGAAGTCAGTGGCGTCTCTTACTCGGCCGCTAAGCAATATTTACGAGCAACTACAGTGGGCATTCCCCATACTACAATGTCAATAGAAGGGATGTTCACCAAACCGATGATCGAATTTTCAGATGACAGTAGCTCCATTCAGATGAACCCTCATCATGATGCTCTTGTGATCTCTTTGAAGGTTGAAAACTTCATGATCAAACGAGTGATGGTTAATACAGGGTCTTAAGCTAACATTATCTTTGCCACTACCCTTGTAGATATGGGGGCCGAATCAGAAAAGATAAACCAACGATCGACTGTGCTGATAGGATTCAATGGAGAACAGATAGAAATATCTATTTCAGTCTACGCCAGAGGAATCAATAAACTGACCACATTCTTGGTCTTGGATTGTCCCTCAGCCTACAATTTGATTGTTGGCCATCCTTGGATTCATGAAATGAAAGGTAGTCTCATCCACCTACCATCAAGTATTAAAGTTATTTACAAAGTGGGGGATCCAAGAAATAAAAAGGGACAGGTTCGCCTCCAGAAGCAGCTATCAGATGACCATAAAAGGAAAGCTCCAGTCTGTATAGCAATTACAGGAAGGATCTCGTACTACCAAAACGAATTCGTCAAGCATTGAAGAGCTCGACGAGGTCTAGATTCACCTAGAGCATGTTGATCATAAAGCTCAAATTGGGGCTAATTTACAACCCAAGCTACGAGCTGATTTAATAAATTTTATAAAGGAGAGACACGACCGCTTCGCATGATCACACAAGGATATGATTGGGATAGATCTTGAGTTGATTACCCATGAACTTCATGTAGACCCAGACTACCTTCCTGTCAGACAAAAGAGGAGAAAGTTTGCTCTAGAAAAGAATCAAATCATCGATGAAAAGGTTCAAAAGTTTTTACAAAATGGAGCCATCAAAGAAGTCCAATATCCAGAGTGGCTTGCAAAGGTAGTCATGGTTTGAAAGAAGAATGAGATGTGGAGATTCTGCATCGACTTCACAGATTTGACAAAGCGTGCCCGAAAGATTCATTCTCTCTACCTCACATTGATTTGATGGTCGACGCTACAGCTTGACATGAGTTATTAAGCTTCATGGATGCCTACTCTGTCTACAATCAAATCCTCATGCATCCAAACGACCAAGAGAAAACAGCCTTCGTAACCAATAGAGGTATCTATTGCTACAAAGTGATGCCATTCGGGCTCAAGAACGCTGGAGCCACCTACTAACGTCTGGTCAACAAGATGTTCTCTCAATAAATTAAGAAAACCATGGAGGTCTACACAGACGACATGTTGGTAAAATCATTAGAAGCCAACAACATCTCGCCCACCTAGGGCAGACATTCAACACAATGAGAAAATATGGCATGAAGTTGAACCCCACAAAATATGTCATGTTTTGGTTACATGGTCACTCGATAAGGGATAGAATCCAATCCTGATCAGATTTAATCTATCCTTAATGTCCTCTCTCCTACCAGCCCGAAAGACGTCATGTGACTTGCAGGGAGGATTGTAGATCTGAACAGGTTCATCTTCAAGTCTACAGACAAAATTTTTTTGTTCCTTTCTGCCCTTAAGAAAGGAAAGAACTTCGAATGGACCCCAGCCAGCGAAGAAGATTTGAAAGAACTTAAGATGTATTTGATCACTACACCACTCCTATTAAAGGCAGAAGACAATGAAAGACTTTTTCTCTATTTAGGGTTTTCTGAGCAAGCAGTCAGTACAGTCTTGGTCAGAGAAGAAGAAGAGATGAAACTCCCAGTCTACTATGTGAGCAAAACTCTACTCGATGAGGAAACAGGCTACACCGAAATGGAGAAGTCGGCACTAGCCCTAATAATAACGGCTTGGAAGCTATGCCCTTATTTTCAAGGGCATCCAATCATTGTCTACACTTTCCACCCCTTGATGAGCATACTCCATAGGCCCGAGCTTTTTGAGAGACTGACGAAATGGGCTTTGGAGCTTAGAGAGCATGACATCACTTACCAACCACAGATCGCTATCAAATCTCAAGCCCTATCAACTTCGTAGCCGAATTCTGTCCCAGCCTATAAGTTCATGCTGAATTAGAAATCCAATATGTCTAGTCAATAACCACTTGGAAACTCACAGTCGACGGATCTATCAACAAGTGAGGCTGCGGGTTGAGAGTTGTGATCACCACTTCTGAAGGCGACACACTATAGTAGGCAGTTAAGTGTGGTTTCAAAGTCACCAACAACGAAGCCGAGTATGAAGCTCTGATAGCTAGTTTGACATTGGCCAAAGAATTGGGAGCCAATAAGATAGAAGTAAAGTCAGACTCTCAGTTAATTGTCAACCAATTGCAAGGGTCATATCAAGCACATGACTCACAAATGGCCTCCCACTTGAAGAAGGTGAAATAAATTTAGTCGACATTTGAGGAACTCACGATATCGCAAGTTCATAGGAATGAAAACACTCAGGTAGACGTTTTGGCCACCCTCGGCTCGAAAAGACAAGGGTACAAACCTCAGTCTATCCCGGTGATATATTTGCAGTGGCCAGCCATCTGGAAGGAAGAAACAAAGGAAGTCACTTCAATCACTCCAGGAGACTCATGGATGACGCCTTTAGTGAAGTTCTTACAAGAGGGCACTCTCCTAGAAGAAAAAATTGAAGCTCGGAAAGTCCAACGACAGGTTGCAAGGTTCACTCTCTATGATGGACAACTCTTGAAGAGATCTTTCTCTGGACCCTACCTCATGTGCCTAACTCCCGAAGAAGCCCAACACGTATTAACCAAACTTCATTAAGGAGAATGTAGGAATCACTCTGCTGGGAGGAGCCTAGCGTGTGGAACCCATACGATAGGTTACTATTGTCCTACAATGTGAGCTAACTTTGCAGATTTCAGCCGTAAATGTGAAAAATGTCAAAAATTTGCCCTAGTCTCACACCTACCACCCGAAAAACTCAAGCCTATTTTTTCTCCTTGGTCATTCATGAAGTGGGGAATGGATATTGTAGGAAAACTCCCAACCGCCCCAGGAATACGAGTCTACATGCTTGCACTTACAGACTACTACTCCAAATGGATTGAAGCAGAAGCCTTTGCTAAAATACGAGACCGCGAAGTGCAAACCTTTGTTTGGAAAAAGATCATATATCGATTTGGGTTACCAAGAGAGATTGTGAATGACAATGGTTCGTAATTTATAAACCACTGTTCACAAGACTTTTGCAAGATTGGGAATCAAACTAAGCTTTTCAACCCCACGCTTCCCACAAGCCAATTGTCAAGTCGAGTCTTCCAACAAGATGATTATGAACACGATGAAGAAGAGATTGGAGATAGCAAAATGATCTTGGGCAGATGAACTATCAGGAGTTTTGTGGTCCTACAGAACAACCGCTCGAGAAACCATATTCTCACTAGCGTTTGGCCGAGAGAATTATCGCATCCCCACGCTACCAATGGCTCGAGGAAGATTCGAATCGACAACTAATGAATCATAGCCTTGATACAATTGATGAACTAAGAGAACAAGGCTTCATACAACTTGCTGCCCATCAACAAAGAATGACCAAGTACTTCAACAAAAATGTCAATGGCAGAATATTAAAGGAAGTGGATTGGGTCATACGCAAGATTTTTCAAAACACTAAAGAAGTTGGGGATGGAAAACTTGGGCCAACCTAGAAAGGCCCATACATTGTCATTAAAGTCGTTAGACAAGGGGCGTACAAGTTAAGAACTGCAGATGGAAGACCCATTCAGAACAACTGGAACGCTATCAATCTTAAATGATTTTATAGATAAGTGATAAGTGCACGAAAGTATATTTTGAATACCGTTAACTCGGTGTAGGAGCGAAGTGGGGTTTACCACTATGCCTATGATGCTAGGCGACCACGACACTATTGGGCACGCTGCTCATAGAGAGTACGAAGTAGCCCACGAGGGACTAAACCAGATAATAAAGGAGCCACAACCTAGTGTGAACTGAGAAAAGATTTAAGGCCGCACTCACCCCTCATAAGGGAAGACCTCAAACCGTTGGGTTCAGAATGGTCCCTTACTTATGCCAGTATAATGGACGGGTGCACACAATGGTATAGCCAAGTCTTATGCAGTTCATGCAAGATAATTCAAATAAACACACAAATTTTCACACCCATAAACATTAATATAAATAAAAGCAAATTAAATTAAGAAATATAAGGTACGGTAACAAGAATCATACTAATCAAAAGCAAATAAAGCGTCAATAAATAAATAGTAAACAAAAGTGGGATTAATAATGCATATATGTGTATTTCCCGAGTGGTACGTGGAGTTGTATCCAAAGTACAGACCGCAATATCGTTCATTCAGATTTGGCTATGAAATTTACGTCTGGGTTTCCATCCGATATACCATAAGGGATAATAACACACATAACCATCAATGCAATGTAAACGGTCATAAAAAGGGGGGGCGAAATAATAAAATAACAATAAAAATAATAGACAAAAAGCTAAATAGTAAAAATAAATGCGGAATAATAAATAACGATGGAAGTGAATGAATAAATAATAAGATAAACAACACTAAAAAAATAAATAATAAAATACCGAAGAAGGAAAAAAATTAATGTGACCAGAAATTTAGCCGTCTTTAATGTAGGACTTCGCATACCAGCTGGATATATTTCACGTCCAGCCAGGCATGCCGTGTCCGGAACTATAAAAATAAATAGGGTGCCCTCAGGTCTTACCTTTTAAGTTACTTTCTTGAAAGTGCGTTAGGCCGTCGCCGGAAGGATTGTTGGTTTGCTGTTTCGCTGCTTTTGCTCACTATTTTGCTTTTCTGCTCGCTGTTTTGCTGTTTCTGGTTGCTATTTTTGGCTTGCTGTTTGCTGTTTTGGGCTGTTATTTTTACTATTTTTTGAGGTTGTTTTCTTTTGTTTTTCAGTGGTTTCTTCACTATTTTTGGGCTGGTTATTTTTGCTGCTGTTTGTTCGGTTTTCTGGTTGTTTTTTGGGTGTTGTTTGTTCGATTTTCTGGTTGTTTTCTTGGGTTGTTGTTTCACGGTGGGGGCTGTTTGTTGTTCATGCCATTGTTGCTTGTTGGTTCTGTTCTGCTTTGCTATTTTCACGTGCTACTTCTTTGTTCACGCCACTGTTGATTGCTGGTTCTGTTATGCTTTTTCCGTTTTCACGTGCTACTTCTTTGTCCACGTCCAGGTGGCTTCACGTGGCCTTTCTCTCCTTTTTTGTTTTGGTGTTTGTCTTTTTTTTTATTGTTTGGCCGGTTGTTGTTTGTTTTTTGTGGCTTGGTCGGTTGTTTCTTTCTTGGCTTTTTTTTGTTGTTGTTGTTTGTTTTCAGTCCAAGGTGAGGTTTTTCGTTTGTGGTGTGTGTTTCAGTTAGGGTTTAAAGAAGAAGAAGAGAAGAGAGTCCCTAGGGTTTTGTTGGTGATGGCTCACGCCCAAGTGTAAGAAAATAGAGCTCCCCCGAAAGATGAAACTTGGTCTCTTTTTATAATGATTTGGATGGATTTCCAAAAAGGGAAACAAATCCTGGAAAATTATTTTGGAATATAATCTTGTAAATTTGGTGATGGAGATCTCAAATCTTTTTAATTGGAAAGTGTTGATGAGGGAATTTGAGCATGTGTTTTGCATGGTATTTCAAATCTTTGTTAAATTGGAAAGTGATTTGAGGGGATTTTAGCATGTGTTTTGCATGGGATTTTAGCTATTTTGGGAAGGTTTGGGCGTGTAGATGGTATATTGGGCGTGTGGATGGTGGATTGTATGGGCCTTGGGCCGATTGTATGGGTTGCAGGGTAGTGGGCCGGTTACAAGTGTTTGGGGTTTGTCCGAGGCTAAGGTTTGAAACAACGGCTGAGCGAGTCCGAGGCTGGCTAGTGAGTCTGAATCTAATGAGGTGCTAATTTTGGAGGTTTTCTTTCCTTCCGGCATTCGTTTCCCTCAAATTTTTAGGTAGTGCCTCCATACGAGGCTTATCATTGGGCTCATGCGAAAATACAGTGTCTACACTCGGCTTATTTATTATGTATTTAATCTTAATTAAAGTTTATTTTGTGCTTTGTTATTAGGAAGTAATGAAACGTGAAGATTGAAGCAATTACACATGTTTCAATACCTTACGGGCGCATCGGAAGAACACAGGAATAGCGGAAACGAAGAAAGCACGAAACCAGAATTCTTCCCTCCGCCATGCGTCATGACGCACCAACTCTATGCATTGCGACACGCCCCAGAAACAACGTCCAATCAAAGTGGCCGAGAGTTTGGTGCCGCGACGCCCAAAGACCAACGCCGCGGCGCCCAAACACCAACGCCGCGACGTCCAAAGACCAACACTGCGGCGCCCAAAGACCAATGCCGTGGCGCCTCAAAACACCATAAAACCTTGATTTTGATGTGTTTGACGCGTTTAATAACTCCGAAGCTTTTCTATATAAACCCAACTTCGTCTAAATCCTAAAAAGAGGAGAAAAACAGAGGAAAAAACTCAGAAACAAGAGCCAGAAACATAAAATCAAAAGACAAGAATGAAGAACTTGAAGCCAATGATGATGTCTTTCCGAACTATCAACGTTGTTTCTTTCTTCTGCATGGAGAACTAATCTCTTGAAGCAAAGCTAAGGATGAACTCTTGTATTCAACAATTTTATTCTTGTTTTTGATTCTCCGATGAACTTATTTTCTTAATACAATTGATAAACTTATTATTCTCTTTATCTTATGATTATATGAATCCAGAAACTGTATTTTGTCAATTTACATATAGATTCAGTCATGTTTTTTCCATTAGTAAGCCTCGGGCAAACTTTGAAATGCTGGAAGCATATGAAATTGTAGTCGACACGTGTGGAATCTTCACTATCACATTCTTTGGGACCTCTTCTACCTCCACAACCTTCCTCTTCGTAGAAGCCACAATCATCTTAGTCGACTATTGTAACGACCGAGGATTTTGACTACTGTTACACTGTGAGACGAGTGTCACAAAATGTAAACCATGTTTGGAAACATATGCTTTCGTGAGACGAATATCGTTAGATTCTTCGAGAATCTGACATTAGATGTTACAATATTCCACTCCGAACAGCTCATGGTATTTAGGCCGTAACTTTTTTATAAGAACTCCGAGTTTTATGAATTTTATATTGTCGGAAAGATGAGATCGAGATCTACAACTGTTACGTTAAACATTTTTCCAAATTCGGACCACACATGAGTCGAAAATACAGAATAAAATTAGGATGAATAGTAATTTCGGGCTCAATTGGAAAAATCTCAAACTTTCTACACAATTCCACATTTTTCTTCAATTATCCAAATATCCAAAAAGCCCTAGTATATAAGGAGACTACTATTCACTAATTCATAAAATTAAAATGAAAAGGAAAGAAGAAAACGTAGAAGGAAGAAGAATAAGACAGAAGAAGAAGAAGAAGAAAGGAAGAAGAAGAAAGAGGAAGGAGAAGAAGGAAGAAGAAGCAAGTCCTAAGCACTTATTCACCAAAGAAAGAAGAAGAAAAGCCACCATGGAGGCTTAAGGAATGAAGAAATTCAAGAGGGAGAAGGTAAGGAAACTTAACCCAAAATTTAAATTTTTAGATTTTGGAAGTTTAATGATAAAATAGAGATGTTAGTATGGTAAGGGTTGTTTATTAGTGTTTGATAAGGAAAGGAAATAGTTGTTGAAGTTTAGAACCTAAATTCTTAGAAGTCTTAAAGGGGTAGTTGAATCATGGTTAGTGTGGTTAAATCATTGTTTGAGAATGATAATTTGATATAGAATTGGTGAATTTGAAGTTCAAAAAGTTGGATTGTGCATTGGTTTTTAGTATGGAAGTGGTAGTGGAAATTTTAGGTAGGGGAGAACTTGGAGAAGAAAAACCGAATCCTGTGAAACTTCTCTGCGTTGCGATGCTAAAGGGCTGTGCGTCGTGACGCGCAAGAGTAAAATGTCAGCACATTTCTGGATGTTGCGCGTCGCGACGCGCAAGGATGTGCAATCTCCTTCGACGAAACGGTATAGCTCCAACTAGATTCCGAACTGTGAGTGGACACTTCCCCTTTAAAGTTGATTTTCTTATTGATTGATTTATTCATTCTTTATAAAATGAGACTTACTTTTTCCAGCACATAGGGCGTTAACCATATTTGATTTCAGTTCATGCTAAATACAGTGTTTTATACAGTTTTGAGATTTAAAGTATGAGTTTTATGATTTTCGAGGCATGGGGAAAAACCCACCTTAGTATGTAACTTATACAGATATGGAATTGACGGACTGAGAACATGTGCACATGTAGAGGTCTTAGGGGACGACGATACGTAATGCCCCCATATCCTAGTTCAAGACTAGGGATGACAGATGCCCCTAGATCTTAGTTTCAGAGCTTGAAGGGTAGCATAGATCTGTACCCCCATTTCTAGTTCAGTGGCTTGGAGGATGACGATACGTAACACCTCAAGACCACTAGTTTCAGGTACAGTAGTGGCATACTTTGGGGGACGGCGATATGTAATACCCCAAAGTCATGGATTTGCACTCCTGGCTCTAGTAGGCGTATGTGGGGACGACGATACGTAACGCCCCCATATGTCAAGTTTTTCAGAAAAAGATCATTTTCAGATATCAGTTTTTCAGAAACAGTTTCAGATTTCAGAAATAGTTTTAAGACACAGCTTTCAGAAAAGGTTTTTAGAAAAGAACATTTTTCAGAAAAATAACAGTTTTATAAGAAACGTTGAGGAAAGATAAGTTTTACGAAGAGAATTCAGATGAGATTTTCAGAAAAGAGTTTTCATACAAGTTATTTCTGAATGGTGTTTTCAGAATCAACTGTTTCCATTATAGTATTTCAGTTTTTATTTTAAATCGTATGCTCACTTAGATCGTACATCGATCTAACCCCCTACTCCAGTCTTCTATTGTTGCAGGTATTCTCGAAGGACGAGCTTGGGAGGACGGACACTGATATAGTCACTAGGGTATGAAGTCCACCAGTTCAAGTCAGGAAGAGAGTGAGAGTCCAGTCAGAGTCAAATAAAAGTCATGTATTAGTATTTGGTGTTGGACAATTATGACCCATATCGTCACTATTTGTAAAAGACATTGTGGTTTTTGTACAAATTAACTATGTGACAATGAAAATTGCATTTTATCATTTTGTAATTAGATTACTTGAATAAACAAAAAGATAAAAGTCCTTATGATTAGTTCCAGATTATAAGATATGAGACGATATCAATCCACAAAGGTTTAATCATTAAATATCCCTAGTCGTAGTATTATCGAGACTGGACATCGATAATGCAGAATAGACTAGTATTGCACTTGTGCGTGTTATGGAAGTGTAACATCATAGTTCTCATATTTAAGTATTGGATACTTATGCAAGTGTGATAGGAGGTTGTGTTTACCGATGGTACAGAAACAGCTTCGCTCTGGATAGACCCCGCGGAATCCTATTGGTAGTATGACTATGTGTTTATGGGAATCTGTTTCAGGGTAGGTGTATTTGGTCTTAACCTGAGACTTGCATTGCTAGTACTTGCGACAATCAATACGCTTTGGTTTTGGTCATCCGGGACTTTAACAGGTTATGTGTACGCCTCTTCTGGGTTTAATGAGAATCGTAGTGTATTGGGTGTGTTTCAAGACGGAAGTATCACTTCAGTCATATGGAGATGATAATCATGCAGGGATACAGAACCGGTTCTCTATTATGTTGTAACTATCGGGATAATATGACAAGGTCATGATTATCCGATTATAGAGACTAGTTGCTTGTGATCTGATATATGCTTCCTACGGGGCAGACACTATTCCAGCCCCAGGCCTTGAATGTGACATCAGATACTGGATCGCAATACGCAATATTACGTATACTATGTCTGACATAGATTATATATTCCTTTAAGAATATTTCTGGAGAATTGGGTAGGCACGGTGCTTTGCTAGAAGCCAATCATGTCTCGTAAATTGGTAAGAACGTGGTACGAGGTACGCACATGTTCGGATAGTCCGACGATCGGATTTACTGCCAACATATCCAGGGATCTCATGGGTCGCTTTATGAAGATTCACCAATGACGTATGACTCGAACATAATTAATCTGGGATTAATTACGGCGAGAATTTATCTGAGATAAAATTCTATTAGAAGAGAGAGAATGATTAATTCGGAAATAATCGATAAACTAATATATTCGACATATTAAATGAAATTAGATTTCGACGCAAAATTAAAATTGGATTTTAATTCGGGCGAATGAATTAATTTAGAATTAATTCGCGAGCGACTTTAACGGTAATTTTGTAGGCATAATTATTTAATTAAATTTGATTTAATTATGTTGCAACAGAAAATTCGTTAATTCGGAATTAACGAACCCGAGCCCGGGATGTGTTTGCAGGCCTACAAGTCACATCACAAGTCACATCATTAGTCACCTTTTGTGATGGAAATCACATCAACTTTGAGTGATGTGACATAAGTCACTTTTGGTGATGGAGGTGGTTGAGAGCATTAATTACTTTTTGGCTCTCAACACTTTTTTGTTTTTGGTTTTGAATAAACTATTTACAACTTTTGTATTAGACTTGGCAATTGTTTGAAAAACAAAACAAGGCAAAAACAAAACTCTCTCTTTATTTCTCACCTTGGCCGAACACTACAAGAATTATTGGGGAATTTTTGTTGCAAAATTTCTCCATTGCTAGCACACAAAGGATCATACTAGGTGATAAGGAAACCTTCCCATTGAGTTTGGAATCTCAACCTTCAAGCTTGGAGCTTCAACAAACAACTTCAAAGAGGAGATCTTGGAGCACTTCTCAAAGTAAAAGTTTTGTTATCAACACATCCAACCAATCGATCTTTGTAAGTATTTTTTCCGCATTCTTACTTCGAGTATTCACATTATTTCATGCCTTAAATGTTCTTGGGATGTTCTTAGAGACTAACAATGGTATCATGAGCCTTATTAAACATGAAATTGAATTTAGGGTTCTTAATCTTGATTTGGGTATTTTTGATTTGAGCATGTTTTGATCAAATTGTTTGTTTGAGTATGCTTATATAATGTTAACTTAGAGTTGTGCATGATCAATTTGAAGAAAAATTAATTGGATTAATTTTCCCCAAATGCTTAGGCTTGGCCGAATACTATAGAACCCTAGGTCATGGTGATTTTTTATTTTTTAAACCATTGGATGTGTTTAAAATGCTTGGATATATTGATTTGTGATTTAATCGGATTGAAAATCGAAATCGGATATAAAAATCCTTCCATTACCGTGACCAAAGAAGCATGAAAATGACTTGATTTTGTTTCAATAATGTTGGACAAGTATTGAATATAATAATGCATGATTAATTAATTAAATTGATATTTTGGAAATGTTAATTTAGATAATTAATTAGTACAATACACTTTAATTAATTAAATTGTGAAATTTGGAATATTAGAATTTAATTAATTGGGCTTAATTTGGAATTGGGCTAAAATTGTTGTATTTGGGTCTAATGGGCTTGGTTGGGCCAAGTTGGTTTAGAACAATTGGATTGGATCCCAATTGGGCCTAAACCATTCCATTAAGTCCAAATATAATATATGGGGCTTTAAATATTTAATTGGGCCTAATGGGCCAAAATTGATTTCTTGGCAAATAGGGTGATTCCATAATTGGGCCTTGGTATTTGGGTTTGACCCATATTGACCAAAGCCCATGCCTTAAGAAATTAATTGAAAGCCCATTGGACTTTAATTAAATGAACATTGGATGTTAATTGGGCTTTGAGACCCATTAAGATTAGATTTAGAATCTAAGACGTAAAGGCACATTAAAAGTGTAATTATTTAATTTGGAATTAAATAAAGAATTAGTATTGAATACAAATTAAATCGGATTTAAAATTGTAGTTCGATATAATTCAAGAATTCGTACTTTGAGTACTTATTCTTAAACGAGTTGGACTCGCGCAAATCAAATCGTTGTTTGAACATTGGATGATCACTTAATTCAAAGATTAATTAATTGGATTAGATTGATTGAATAACATGCTTTGTGAGAATACATGGATGTGTTGTATGAATAATGTATATCAGATGGATATTAGATGGGTGAGGGCAATTTTGGAAATTATCGTAATAAATTTAGAATTTATTAAATTGGACCTGCGTGTCCAGCCTTTATCTCTCGATTCTTTGTAATTCTCTTCTCACCAATTCCCCTCAATGTAATGAGGTTTCTTTGATGTATTATGTAATTGGGTAGAAGTTAGAATAGTGCTAGCCGGGGAGAGGAAAGTGAGTGATTTGTTCTAGGAACAATTTGTGAGATATCCATCCGCATATCATTATTAATTTATTTACCGCGCCTTATTATGCTTTTAGAATGCATGCTTAAGGGTGTATGATGAGACCTAATCAAAGATAATTAATTGGTTTCCAATTACGCGAAAAACCCTCAATAAATATTAAGCGTTTTCCTTCCATTGAGTGATTTATTCTCAAGATCCAAGATTGGCACTGGTTTGTTGGCGAAAGTCAAGACCTTTGTCCATCGCGGATGTGTTTGAATCACGAAGGCTTTGTTCCATAACGTATGTCTTGTCCAAGTTGTGATTTGTTGGCCAAAGTCAAGATCACTTTTTTTCCATCGACATCGATTACGAAGCTTTCCAAGGTCAATGGGTCCCGCTTAACTGGAATCATTAAGCTTGTTGAGCCAAAGCCAAGGCTTAGTTGATTCAGAGGAAAAAGGTTAGGAAAATATATTGGATATATTGGAATATTTATTGTATATATGTTTCGAACTTGGAGGTTTACCTACCGGATCTAGGAATTGGATGAGATCCAATTGATCTTAGAGATCTACCTAGTTAAATATCATACAGCTTGTTGGCCAAAGTCAAGGTTGTGTGTTATTTAACATGATCCTAGCCCACTAGGAAACTAGGTTTCCCGAGTACTCAACAGAGGGTTAGAGGCTCGCCGAAAAATAGTGGGAGGCCAGTATTGAATTTGCAATTTCGTTCAAATACTTGTCTTTACGCGCTTTCAAATTATTTCGTCAATTATATATTTATTAGATGGACGTTAAAACCGCTTTCCTTAATGTAAACCTTTTGGAGGATGTTTATATGCAACAGCCTGACGGTTTTGTCGTACCTAAATATGCAGACAAGGTTTGCAAGTTAAATCGATCCATTTATGGATTGAAGCAAGCATCGCTTTCTTGGAACCAATGTTTTAATGAGATCATAAAAGAATATGATTTCGTTCAAAACGAGGATGATCCTTGTGTATATAAGAAGGTTAATGGGAGCGCACTGACATTCATTGTCCTTTATGTCGATGATGTATTGCTTATTGGAAATGACATTCCTATGCTACAATCGGTGAAAGCCTGGCTTTCATTAAAATTCTCCATGAAAGATCTGGGATAAGCATCCTTTATTCTGGGAATAAAGATCTACCGGGATAGATCTAGAAAGCTGCTTGGACTCTCCCAGAGCACGTACATTGACAAAGTGTTGAAGAGATTCAACATGGAACAGTCTAAGATGGGACTGCTGCCAGTGTCACATGGCATCACTCTATCTAAGGACATGTGTCCTAAAACTCAAGATGAGAGAGACAATATAAGTCGGATCCCATTGCTTCGGCAGTCGGATCGATCATGTATGCCATGATATGTACGCGACCTGATGTCTCGTATACTTTGAGCATGTGTAGTCGCTATCAGACCGATCCAGGTGATGGTCACTGGATGGCGGTTAAGAACATCCTTAAGTTTCTTAGACGAACTAAGGATGCTTTCTTAATCTATGGAGATGGAGAACTTGAGGTAACTGGGTATACCGATGCAAGTTTCCAAACCGATAAAGACGACTGTAAGTCGCAATCTGGGTACATATTTTATTTGAACAACGGAGCAGTAAGCTGGAAATCTTCCAAGCAATAAACTGTTGCCGATTCAAGAAGCAGAGTATATTGCTGCAGCTGAAGCAGCAAAAGAGGCAGTTTGGATCCATAAATTCCTAATTGGATTAGGAGTAGTTCCGTTAACAGCTAAGCCCGTTCCATTGTATTGTGACAATAACGGGGCTATAGTGCAGACTAAGAAACCACAGTCTCATTAACGATCCAAGCATGTTCTTCGATGTTTCCATCTGATTCGTGAAATCATACATCATGGCTATGTGAAGATCGAGAAGGTCGCACCAGATGACAACATTGAAGATCCGCTGACGAAAGCTATTCCTCAGCAAAAGTTTGAACGACATGTACATTGTTCAGGTGTTAGATGCTTGAGTGACTGGCTATAGGCCAAGTGGGAGATTGTTGGACAATTATGACCCATAGCGTCACTATTTGTAAAAGACATTGTGGTTTTTGTACAAATTAACTATGTGACAATGGAAATTGCATTTTATCATTTTGTAATTAGATTACTTGAATAAATAAATGATAAAAGTCCTTATGATTAGTTCCAGATTATAAGATATGAGACAATATCAATCCATAAAGGTTTAATCATTAAATATCCCTAGTCATAGTATTATCGAGACTGGACATCGATAATGCAGAATAGACTAGTATTGCACTTGTGCGTGTTATGGAAGCGTAACATCATAGTTCTCATATATTTAAGTATTGGATACTTATGCAAGTGTGATAGGAGGTTGTGTTTACCGATGGTACAGAAACAGCTTCGCTCTGGATAGACCCCGCAGAATCCTATTGGTAGTATGACTATGTGTTTATGGGAATCCGCTTCAGGGTAGGTGTATTTGGTCTTAACCTGAGACTTGCATTGCTAGTACTTGCGACAATCAATACGCTTTGGTTTTGGTCATCCGGGACTTTAACAGGTTATGTGTACGCCTCTTCTGGGTTTATTAAGAATCGTAGTGTATTGGGTGTGATGTCAAGATGGAAGTATCACTTCAGTCATACGGAGATGATGATCACGCAGGGATACAAAACCAGTTCTCTATTATGTTGCAACTATCGGGATAATATGACAAGGTCATGATTATCCGATTATAGAGACTAGTTGTTTGTGATCTGATATATGCTTCGTACGGGTCAGACACTATTCCAGCCCCAGGCCTTGCATGTGACATCAGATACTGGATCGCAATACGTAATACTACGTATACTACGCCTGACATAGATTATATATTCCTTTAAGAATATTTCTGGAGAATTGGGTAGGCACGACGCTTTGCTAGAAGCCAACCATGTCTCGTAAATCGGTAAGAACGTGGTACGATGTACGCACGTGTTCGGATAGTCCGACGACCAGATTTATTGCCAACATATCCAGGGATCTCATGGGTCGCTTCCCGAAGATTCACCGATGACGTATGACTCGGACATAATTAATCTGACATTAATTACTGTGAGAATTTATCTGGGATAAAATTCTATTAGAAGAGAGAGAACGATTAATTCAGAATTAATCGATAAAATAATATATTCGATATATTAAATGAAATTAGATTTCGACGCGAAATTTAAATTGGATTTTAATTCGGGCGAACGAATTAATTTAGAATTAATTCGCGAGCGACTTTAACGGTAATTTTGCTAGGCATAATTATTTAATTAATTTGATTTAATTAAGTCGCAACGAAAAATTCGTTAATTCGGAATTAATGAACCCGAGCCCCGGATGTGTTTGCAGGCTCACTTGGATTTTGAATTAAAGTGGGGCCCACAAGTCACATCACAAGTCACATCATTAGTCACATTTTGTGATGGAAATCACATAAACTTTGAGTGATGTGACATAAGTCACTTTTGGTGATGGAGGTGGTTGAGAGCATTAATTGCTTTTTGTCTCTCAACACTTTTTTATTTTTGGTTTTGAATAAACCATTTACAATTTTTGTATTAGACTTGGCAATTGTTTGAAAAACAAAACAAGGCAAAAACAAAACTCTCTCTTTCTTTCTCACCTTGGCCGAACACTACAAGAATTATTGGGGAAATTTTGTTGCAAAATTTCTCCATTGCTAGCACACAAAGGATCATACTAGGTGATAGGGAAACCTTCCCATTGAGTTTGGAATCTCAACCTTCAAGCTTGGAGCTTCAACAAACAACTTCAAAGAGGAGATCTTGGAGCACTTCTCAAAGTAAAAGTTTTGTTATCAACACTTCCAACCAACCGATCTTTGTAAGTATTTTTTCCGCATTCTTACTTCGAGTATTCACATTATTTCATGCCTTAAATGTTCTTGGGATGTTCTTAGAGACTAACATTTGGGTTATGTGTAGTCATTGTATAAACATGTGTCTTTAATTATACAAGTAATAGAGTTGAGTTTGCATGTTAAGTTGTTAAGTTTGGGCCACGGTTCCATACATACGATATATATATATATATATATAAATATAATTAGCGAAAAGAGTATTAGTAATTGAATAGCAATTATCAGAGTCAGAGGCTTATGGGGTTAGTACGGTCTATCCCCTGCCGGTAACATCTCCCGATTTGGGGATGTTACAAAGATGATATCAGAGCATGGTCTATGGAGTCAGTGACTGCAGTGGGCAGAGTGTTAGGGTCTGGTATACGCAGTATGTCCGGGATACTCGTATGTGAGGCACTTCCTCTCCAGTATCCGATTCACGAGTACGTCCTCAAAGTTCTCTAGAAATGTTAGTAAGAATTCCTAATCTATTTAAGTATATTTCCTTATAAATAACTATATTCTTTGAAGATCCTTGTGTAATCATCCTGAACTATCCACCGAAGTTCAAATTTAGCTACAAAACCAGAAAATATGGTACTTAGAAAAGTTACCCAGAGAGTGGGAAGAGAAAGTTATAAGAAGTAAGGAAATATGCATAGTTATTTAATCAGCTAGAGATGAGAAAAGTAAAGAAACAATAAGAAATAGTAAAGTTCTAAGGAGACCCACCAGTGAAAGTAGGAAGAGAAAAATAGAGTTAGAAAGAAGTAACAAGGAAAAATACCTAGATGTTCAAGTAACCAGAGAAGGTAAGGGGGAAAGATACAGAAGTAGATGATAAAGAGAAATCTATAAGAAAAGTAAAAAGGATAAGGTACATATGATCTAAATAATCAGAGGCAGTAAAGAGATAGAGATACAGAATGAGATGATAAGGAAGTACCCCAATCTATAGTAATAAAGAGAATAGAAAAAGCCCGAGCAAGCATTAGGGTGCTTAGAAGATGTAAGACTCCTCCCTTCTTCAGAAGATTCCTTCAAGCCAATCTAATAACCTTCAAGTACTTTGTATAGATAGAAAGTTCCCTGATTAACCAAGAACAGCTATAAGGCAGAAAAAAAATCAAGAAATCAGGATTAGTTGTGGAGGGTTCTAATAGATGTGTGAGGATATAAAGATTCTAAATTCCCTAAACCCAGGCCTGTAGTCAAGTAAGACGAATGATGTCAGAAGAATGATTAGTTACCCTAACCAAGAAATCCACTAGATAAAGCCCTGACCTACCCAAATCCTCACCCCTCTGCGCGATGACAACTGATGAGCTGTCCTGATGGAATCTAGTTCATACCTACCTTCCATAAGAAACAGACTCCACTAAGAAACAGAGTACCAGAAAATGATACTGAAACCTATCAAGGCATTGGATATTACCCTAGCTCTTATTAGCATAGATATAAGTGACCGTACAAGCCCGACGAGAGTTCATTTTAAGAAAGGGAAGACCTTGAAAGATAGATCACCCAAAAAATGAATAAGGAAGTTTTGAAGAAGTAAAGGAAAGAACTCAGTATAGTCCAAAGATCTAGACAAGTCAGCACGAGGCTGCAGTACTAGTAGAAGTCCCCAGAATAGATCAAGCATAATAGGTCCTACATATCAGTCTAAAACCGGTAGAAATTGGTGGAAGTATAAAAGAATAGACTCGAGAGGTTAGAGCCATTTAGGAACGACAAAAGTATCAGTGTGAACAGTAGAATAGAGTGCCAAAGTCGGGACTTGAAGCTTTTAGCAAGAGCAGAGAGCCGAAATCTAGAAAGTAGTCAGGATAATGAGTCATCATTAGCATTGGCAGCACAACTTAGAACTAAGAGTTATGATACATAAGTAATTAAGAGGAATGCGGAAAGTAACAAATAAATTAAGTACATTCAAGAACATAGATAGCATGACGAAAAGATAGTAGTGTAAAGAATGGATAATAGTTGTATGACCCCAAGACATAGAGTAGCCGGTCAAGTTCCTACAAAAACGAATGACAACCCTTCCTTCAAGGAACCTCGATTCTAGTAAGAATATAGACATCTAACCAGATCATCACCGAGTTTAAGTGTAAAACATAATGCATATCCACAGACTTCTATGGAATGTATATGCTCACTCCTCAACTTAGATGCCTAGTAAAGAGAAGGATCAGTAAAGAAGAGCAACTGATAGACTAGATGATTTGCAAGATGGCTAGACAACCAAATCGATGAGTCCAATGAAACATAAATAAGAAACATGAGATAGAACAGTACGAAGCCATAGTAAGATGAGCTAAGTCTGGTAACCACCGTTGAAATAAGAAACCCCTAGAGAAGTAAAGATTTAGGAATACAAAAACACTAGGGAGAGCGACTCTCAGGAATATAGTGAACAACTTATAAAGAGCTTCATGGTATCGAGGAGGAAATACTAGGAAAAGAGTAACCCCGGACCAAGAAACTTAGTAACGATGTCTTAAGCAATCAAAGTTGATGAAGTTCCCAATTGGGTAAAGAAATAAGGAGTTCAAAGGACTAAGACGAGAAGAAAAATCTAAATTGCAGAGTAGACGTCATAAGAAGGAATAACATATAGAATATAGTAAGCTTTTGAGAAAGAACAAAGACTTAAGAGGGTTAAGCAACATAACTAGTAGAAATGGGTATAAAAAAACAACATGATGAAGCATTTAGAGAGCATGATTCTAGAGAAGGTTCATAATAAGAGGTAGTATAATCGATAATCGGGAAACGAATCAAGAAGTGAAGTTGAAAAAGGAGACAACTTACATAGTACCTAGCAGAAGTATCTTAGAGGGGGGAGCTGAAACTAGTAAACATGTGAATCCAGGATTTATAGATGAACATAACACGCAACCACAACATGCGTAGCTGATAAGATCACCCCCACCAAGAAGGCGTCAGAACCGATCCCCACCCTCCCAACCCTTGATAGATCGCGACCGCAATGTTGGTCTCTAAGGCATTCCCAAGATCTATTTAAGTAATGAAATAATGTGAATACTAAAGTAAGAATGGCGGAATCATACTTACAATGAACGGATGTTGGATGCGTCAAATACAAAATTTTGCTCCTTGAAGTTTCGGCCAAGGTCCTTTCAAGTTGATCTCCAAGCTCCAAGCTTTGAGTGATGAGATTCCAAGCTCAATGGGAAAGGTTTCCCTATCACCTTATATGATCATTTGTGTGCTAGCACCTTTGAAAATTTGCAACAAATTTTCTTTTGTTCTTGATGAAGCTCACGACAATGGAGCTTAAGGAGAGAGAGAGAGAGAGTTTTTTCTTTTGTTTTGTG
This sequence comes from Zanthoxylum bungeanum, assembly GCA_019454045.1. Taxonomy (NCBI): domain Eukaryota; kingdom Viridiplantae; phylum Streptophyta; class Magnoliopsida; order Sapindales; family Rutaceae; genus Zanthoxylum; species Zanthoxylum bungeanum. The sequence continues at coordinate 27,074 of SKCR01047241.1, forward strand.
TTTTGTTTCTCAAAAAAATTCTTACAAAGTCAACTCCGGAATTGGAGGGAAAAAAACATTCAATGCCTCCATCTACTCCCATCATGAATAGTGACTGGATGTCAATCACAAAAAGGTGACATGACTTTCATCACTAAAGTGACAGGCGATGTGACTTGCGATGTGACTTATGGGCCCCACTTAAATTCAAAATCCGAGTGGGCCCGCAAACACATTCCGGGCTCGGGTTCGTTAATTCCGAATTAACGAATTTTCCATTGCGGCGTAATTAAATCAAATTTAATTAAATAATTATGCCTAGTAAAATTACTATTCACGTCGCTAGCGAATTAATTCTAAATTAACTCGTTCGCCCGAATTAAAATCCAATTTTAATTTCGCGTCGAAATCTAATTTCGTTTAATATATCGAATATATTATTTTAGTGATTAATTCCGAATTAATCGTTCTCTCTCTTCAAATAGTATTTTATCCCAGATAAAATCTCTCCGTAATTAATCCCAGATTAATTATGTTCGAATCATACGTCATCGGTGAATCTTCGGGAAGCGACCCATGAAATCCCTGGATATGTTGGCTGTAAATCCGGTCGTCGGACTATCTGAACACGTACGTACCTCGTATGACGTTTTTACCGATTTATGAGACATGGTTGGCTTCTAGCAAAACACCGTGCCTACCCAATTCTCCAGAAATATTCTTAAAGGAATATATAATCTATGTCAGGCATAGGATACGTAGTATTACGTATTGCGATCTAGTATCGGATGTCACATGCAAGGCCAGGGGCTGGAATAGTGTCTGCCCTGTAGGAAGCATATATCAGATCACAAGCAATTAGTCTCTTTAATCGGGTAATCATGACCTAGTCATATTATCCCGATGGTTGCAACACATTAGAGCACCAGTTCTGTATCCCTGTGTGATCATCATCTCCATATGACTGAAGTGATACTTCCGTCTTGACATCACATCCAATACACTACGATTCTCAATAAAACCCAGAAGAGGCGTACACAGAACCTGTTAAAGTCCCGGACGACTAAAACCAAAGCGTATTTATTGTCGCAAGTATTAGCGATGTAAGTCTCAGGTTAAGACCAAATACACCTACACTGATTCGGATTCCCATAGACACATAATCATACTACCAATGGGATTCCGAGGGGTCTATCCAAAGCGAAGCTGTTTCCGTACCATCGGTAAACACAACCTCATATCACACTTGCATAAGTATCCAATACTTAAATATATGAGAACTATGCCGTTACGCTTCCATAACACGTAAAAGTGCAATACAAGTCTATTCCGCATTATCGATGTCAAGTCTCGATAATACTACGACTAGAGATATTTAATGATTAAACCTTTATGGATTGATACTATCTCATATCTTGTAATCCTGAACTAATCATAAGGACTTTTATCATTTATATATTAAAGTAATCAAATTACAAAATGATAAAATGCAATTTCCATTGTCACATAGTTAATTTGTACAAAAAACCAGAATGTCTTTTACAAATAGTGACGCTATGGGTCATAATTGTCTAACAATCTCCCACTTGGCCTATAGCCAGTCACTCAAGCATCTAATACCTGAACTATGTACTTGTCGCTCAAACTTTTGTTGAGGAATAGCTTTCGTCAGTGGATCTCCAATGTTATCCTCTGAAGCTACCTTCTCGATCTTCACATCGCCATGATGTATGATCTCACGAATCAGATGGAAACATCGAAGAACATGCTTGGATCACTGATGAGACCGTGGTTCCTTAGCCTGCGCTATAGCCCCGTTATTGTCACAATATAATGGAATGGGCTCAGCTGCTAACGGAACTACTCCTAATCCAATTAGGAATTTACGGATCCAAACTGCCTCTTTTGCCCCTTCAGCTGCAGCAATATACTCCGCTTCTGTTGTTGAATCGGCAACAGTCTCTTGCTTGGAAGATTTCCAGCTTACTACTCCGTTGTTCAAACAAAATACGTACCCGGATTGTGACTTACAGTCGTCTTTATCGGTTTGGAAACTTGCATCGGTATACCCAGTTACCTCAAGTTCTCCATCTCCATAGATTAAGAAAGCATCATTAGTTCGTCTAAGATATTTAAAAATATTCTTAACCGCCATCCAGTGACCATCACCTGGATCGGCCTGATAGCGACTACACATGCTCAAATCATACGAGACATCAGGTCGCGTATATATTTTGGCATACATGATCGATCCGACTGCCGATGCGAACGGTATTCGACTCATGCTGTCTCTCTCATCTTGAGTTTTAGGACACATGTCCTTAGATAGAGTGACACCATGTGACACTGGCAACAGTCCCCTCTTGGACTGATCCATGTTGAATCTCTTCAACACTTTGTCAATGTACGTGTTCTGGGAGAGTCCAAACAGCTTTCTAGATCTATTCCGGTAGATCATTCATGGAGAATTTTAATGAAAGTAAAGCTTTCACCGACGTTAACATGGGAATATCATTGCCAATAAGCAATACATCATCAACGTAAAGGACAATGAATGTCAGTGCGCTCCTACTAACCATCTTATATACACAAGGATCATCCTCCGTTTGAACGAAATCATATTCTTTTATGATCTCATCAAAATATTGGTTCCAAGAACGCGATGCTTGCTTCAATCCATATATGGATCGATTTAACTTACAAACCTTGTTTGCAAGTCTTGGTACGACAAAACCGTCATGCTATTGCATATAAACATCCTCCAAAAGGTTTCCGTTAAGGAAAGCGATTTTGACGTCCATCTGCCATATCTCGTAATCGAAATATGCAGCAATAACAAGCATTATCCGAATGGATTTAATCATGGCAACAGGTGAAAATGTTTCATCGTAATCGACACCATGTCGTTGACGATACCCTTTCGCTACAAGCCTAGCTTTGTACGTTTGTATGTTGCCATCCATGTCGGTCTTCCTCTTGAATACCCATTTGCAACCAATAGGCTTTACGCCTTCTAGTGCATCAACCAGTGTCCAAACTTGGTTGGTGTACATGGAATCCATTTCGGAATTCATGGCGTCTTGCCATAAACCGGAGTCGATACCTTGTATCGCTTCCTCATACGTAGCCAGCTCGTCTTTCTCAATAAGATTAATATCCACATGAGGTGAGATCAGAAACCCATACCTCTCAGGTTATTTTCTGACTCTCTCCGACCTACGCGGTTCTTGTGTATTCGAAGATTGTGGTACAATTGTTGGTTTCTACTATAGTCCCAAGATCATTCAAGCATAGAAAAATATGTGAATACTTTAAAGAAGTATGGCGAAATCATACTTACAATGAACAGATTATGGAAGTGTTGAGTTCAAAAAATTTCCTCCTTGTTGAATCTCTCCAAGATTCGGCCAAGGTCCCAATTTTTGTTGAAGATGAACTTTGATCTTTAAGCTCTAAGCTTCAATGGTGATTCCAAGCTCCAAGGTTGGTTTCCCTATCACCTTTTATGATTCTTGTGAGTGCTAGGTCTTAGTAAATTTTGCAACAAAATTCACCTCTTTTTCCTCATTGTGCATTCGACAATGAAGAAAAAAATGGGAGAGTGATTTTTGATCAAAGTGGCGTGAATAGAGACAGAGTGAGATGTGTGTTGACTTAACAAATTTAGATTTCAAAAATCAAATAAATGATTTACCAAAAATTTGGTAATAAGTCAATCATGTCACTTTAACTTGGAGTGAAAAACAAGTTAAAATCATTCTCACCAAAACCCATCACTCAAAGTGACAAGTGATGTGACTAATGATGTGACATGTGTGTTAAAAAAAATAACCAAGCCCCAAG